>BMAO01009596.1:0-146257 GCA_019973975.1 Trichonephila clavata | reverse complement strand
TTGTAATTTAATCCTATTGAAATACTTTATTTTTACTTATTGTGATTTATGAAATACTAATATATTATCCGGTTTGAGATAAAATAATAATGGAATACATTCTGCTAATTTACTTCTGATATTATTAGAAGTTCTAGCTTACTTTTCAATTTTTTCACTATCGTACCACATGTCGATGTGACTTTACAATAAATATTGCACTTATATGTATATATTCTGCACTTATATTACATTGTTATGATATTAGTGTTTTTATATTTCAAATTTATATTTATATCTTCATTTTTTTTATAAAAAGCTAAGTTATTTTCCTTTAAAATAAAAAGCTGTTTTCTCAAAATCAAAAATTTGCCTCGGAACCAAAATTCAAAATGTTCCATGCGTTGCAATTTTTGTCCAATTATAACAAAACTTTCCAAAAGTATTCTTCTAATATGTAATTATAACTTCTTGGATGCATTGTAGGCAATAGTGTAGGGTGAAAGAAGAAATTAAGTTTTTTATGTATAAAGTCATTAAAATTCTTGAAAATTTCATATAAAATTGCGTTTACCCATACTTTGTAAATTATCATATAAAACATTACTTTACATGCATAAATTTCTAAAGAATTGCTTAAAGAAGTTAAATCAGTTAAAAATATGAAATTTTTTAAAAAATCAAACGCATGGAACGTTTTGAAATTTTTAAATTATTGTTAAATTTTTTTAAAAATTTTTAAATTTCTTAAAAAACTACTCTTTTTTCTCACCAATTTTTATATGGTTTTAATTATAACTTAAATACTGGCAGTCAAAATTGGAGCATGTGTGTAACAAATTTAAAAAAAAAATTTTTACTTGTCCACTTAGCCTATAAGTGATAGAATATTCGGTTCTACCGATCAGCTCACTAAACAACTGGCATGCATCGTGTCTGCGTTGTATTTGAAATACTGTAATTTGAGTCAAAAGCATATCTTAGGAGATATATCGACCACTTCTATAAATAGGGCTAATATTCTGGAATTATACCATGTAAACACATATTGATAATCACTTAAAATAATTAATGGAAGCCCACATAGTTTTGAGAATAATATACTTTGAGATTTCAAAAACATGATCCATTAACAGGGGATAGTTAGATATTCATAAATGCATGTTCTAAGCTTTTGTAGAATTTTTTTCTCGGATTAAAATGTGCTTACATTATTTATTTAGCGTTATGTCTCTTCCATAGTGTAAATATAGTTACTTAAAATATAATTATAAAAGGAATTTCTTTTTTTTTATATAATGAGATCACGCAGTTAAAGATGTTAAAGGTTATCTATTTTTAGTTAATATATTTTTAAAGCAAATTATTTTTTTGTAGGTTTATTATTAGAGAATGAACTTTTATTATACTGTAGGGTAAATTTTTGTTTTAACTTAATCAACGTTATTTTGCCCTTTAAAAACGTAATACAAAAGTGTCAGCTTACTCGAGGCTAGATGACAATTTTGATAGAAGTTGAATAAATTTTCATTGTTTGAAAGGATAAGATAATGCTCCTATCAATTAATTATTCTTAGGCATTTTTCTTGAATAATGCGTAATAAAAAACTAAAATTTACATCACAAAAAAGTGATGCAAGTTTTTGTTCATACTCTAAATAAACAATATAATTAAAAAATATTTTTCTTTAACAAAAAATTGCAAATTTGTGTGTTATAAAGATTGAGCACTCCTCGTACCACCGTGTGTGTGTGTGGCCTTTTTAACACTATATTGAATCTTCTGATGATGGGTTATCATGATATCTTCAAAAAGAGGAACATTACACTTTACTTTCTGCTTGACTGTAACGGTACATGATCTCTGGGTTTCGCTGCGGCCATAAATACATGCGATACACAAGAATCATTAACACCAGGGAATTATAAGGATCGATTTCATATTCTTTGAAGTCATATTCATTAGCTGGGTTACTTACCGTAGCTGCTTTAAAATAAGTTGTGAGCTAGAAAACTCACTATCTTTTTTGTTAATAATGGCTCACTCTAATTGTGTAACCCCGAAATTTTCACAAACTTGACTGCAATTGGACTTGACCCTATTATCTTCAAATTAAAAATACGTTAACATCAATATAAAGCGCAATGAAAACCAAAAAGAAAGCAGTTGAACGGCACAAACTTCAGTCAATTAGCTCCAGTCGGAAGTGTTGAAATTCTGATTTTTAAGACAGGATTAACAGGGGTGAAAAAATTACTTATTCTGAAAAAATATTAACTTAAGTAGTAAAATAATAACCAATAATAACTAGCAAATAATAACCAATTCTCTCTATTACTCGTTAGTGCACAAGATCTTACACTAAAGGGCTTGAAAACTACTACACATCCAATAAAATTCCTAAATTATATTTAACAATATACTAAATGGCAACAATTTCCGTTTTTCAAAATTTATCTGCATGGAGATCAAGCAGAATGCGTTAGGCAGTGTTATTCGGTAGCATGAATTTAAATAAAATTATTCTTCATCTTGTGCCTATCGTCAGCTTACCTCGGTCTCTCCTACAAGTCTTATTTTAAAAATGCATTAGATTTTGATTTGCAGTATTTAATCTTTAGTCTCAGAACAAATTCATCCGATTAATACTTCGTAATTTATTAAGAATTTTGCTCATTATAATGGAGTCAATTCCTGTGTGTGTGATCTTAGATATTCTTGGAAAAATATTTTTTGTAATGTGAAAATGTTAATATTAATAAGCTTAACAATATCAGTTAACTGTTTCCAGGTGAATGGAAAAATACTCGAGAAAGCCCTTTGACTGTAATGTAAATTAATTTTTACGAGAACCCCTGGAAAATAAAAATCTGTTGAGTCAAATAATCATTTGTAAGTTGTTGTTAAACAATCGGCATCTTAAATCCATTATAAATAAACCCTTTTTGTTATATATACAGTCTTTATCTAAGCAGTTTCAATATTTCAGTTATAAAATATTTCTTCAAAATTAATTTTACTAATATCAGTCACGTATTCTAACATCTTATTTAATTCCAGTATAAAAAATATATACAGAAATGTAGTCGAAAACAGAAATTTAAACTAATTCGATATTATTAAAAACAAAGCGAGTCACAAATAAATATGATTACTTTTTGCTCTTATTTCGTATTGTGATTATTTTTGAGTATTATTTCCATGCTTATAAAAATTTGAATTTCATGTCTATAGGAAATTTGTTATGAGTTTTTGTAAGTATTTTTTTTAAACAGTAACTTATCTTCCATGTAATTAATTATCAAAGCTCCTTCGTGAAAGACCATTTTGCGTCATTATTTAACAAATATGTTTACCAACTATACATAAAACATCCATCTCTAAAGGCAAAATAATTACGCTGTATAAATATTTATCAAGCATTAACGTGTTACAGCAAGAAGGATATTTATGCCCTTTAGATATCTGTAAGGGACTGTCAACTATTATTTTTAGACGTGTTTTTCGTTTATAGTCTAGCAATTTCTATCATGTATTTATTTCCTGTTAAGACAAGTTCAGTGCATTGTTTCTAAGAAAAGACGCTTCCTTTTACATAAATCTATCAAAACTTGAAAGTTTATTTTATTTATTTATTTAAAATAAATGCACACTTCAGGAAAAGCTCCAGTTACAGAGTGTATGACAGAAAAATTAGCAGCGAGAACCACAAACTTTCGCAAAATACAATTGAATATTTAAACAGTTTAAAAAAAAGTACGTTTAGGTAAAAACACAACACAAAAGAAAGCACATTAAAAACATTGATAATAAAAATTAGGGCATATTAACAGTTAAAAAGAAATAAAACTTTGCGTTTGAAATTAAGAGACATATTAAGAATATCAAGCACTACAGAAAGCGTGTTGAAAAAATTTTATAAAATTGATATTGAGATAAATTATCTATGTATTTACATCTGATAAAAACTTATCCTCAAATAAAGAATGATTTTTCAACTTTTAATTGATACAGACAAAAGAATACTGCTTAAAATATCTCAAACGCAGATAATTATATTCTTGATGACTATATAAAAGAAGAAATCAAGACGTCCTGATTTCAAATTTGGAATATCAGGAACTTTGTATAGATACGAGGAGAATAAATCTTGCGAATATAGATAGTTTTTTCTATAAAACAAGTAATTAATGATCTTTCTTGCTTGTTTTTAAGCATTTCGATTACATTTTTGTAATAAGGATCCCGAATAAGGGCAATTTCGAGATTCGAGTGGATAGCTTAACATTTACCTATATACTAATTTGCTCAGAAAATTTTTTGAGCACGAATACGAATTAATACTACTTAAATATACTAAATGCTCTATCAGAAAATTGAAAATTAAAGATGAATATAAATATAAAAGAAAATATAAAGTAATCGGCTTGAGAAGTTTATATCGAGACAAACGAGTGCAAATCCGGTATATGATGTCTACAAAAACATTATTTGACCAGATACGGAGGATTAGCAAATCAAATATTTTGAATAAATAAAAATTTTGGCTCACTCCAAGAATTGTTTCGTTTAACTTTCACCCTCACCAAAACATAATATCGCAAAGCCATTCTACGCAAAAGACACGAAAAACTCTATAGACGATATATTGAACCTTATATTAAGGAAAATGATATTGCAAGGCTATGGCCGTCAAAGAACAGAAAGAAAAAATAGAATTGTCTTAATTGAAGATACTGCAACAACAAAAATTATTATGAGATTAATTCTAGATACTAAACAGTGATCATAGAGTTTATAATGACAGTATAACTTTAAATTACTATACTGAATGTCAAGTTAAAAGTTAGTTTCATCAAAAATTACTATATATATGATTTTCATGCTATAAATTATCAAAATTTAAGAAAACAATATTTCAGTGCATTAAATGATACTATCATAATTACAAGTTGCTGATTGTAGAAAAGTAAATAAATCTAATCAATCTAGATCCTCAATCTGACTTAGAGGAATTTTTAAGTTTTCGTGTCCTTTGATGGCTGAAATTTGCTAACTGTTATGCAAACAACAGCCTAAAATTTACAAAAGAAATATAAATGTTTCTTTTTTTCCTTTTTGATTGCTTGCATGTTGTAATTGAATTGATATAAACTTTTCTTTCAGAGATTATTTTATTGAAATGAAGTAAATGTAATCATTTTTTAATATCGTATCACAATTTGAGCAATTTTTTATTGATGTGTCCTGTGTGTTTTGCTCATTTCCTAGTTTGCGTCAAATTATTTCAGTATATACCTCGTTTGAACCCTGGTTTAACTTAACATCGCAGTTTATATGTTAATATGTTTTATTTGTAATCTAATTCTACACTACTCTCTCTCTGTTCCAATCATTCCGTATAATTTATCTTTAAAATTAGAAATTTTATGAGTCTGTTTTTATTTGGAAAAGATGCTTTCAAATTCCAAATGGCAGATGGAACTTTCTAAATTGTTGTTAGATTTTCCCCTACTTGAATAACTTATCAAACTTCCCATTCAGTTAATAGTTTAAAAAGGTTAGAGCATATGCAACTTTATAACCATTTCCATCTGATTTTGATTGATATAAGGAAAATTGAATAAAGCAACTTACGAGTTCTTGCAACAGTGCCTTAAGCTTATAATTTATAAGTGACATTCAGAGAGAATCCCTACGGGTTCGGAATGATTAATAGTTAGTGCCCAAAATGTACTCGCGAAATGCTGGATAACTTATGATTGATTGTTTAACGCTCAAAATGTTCCAGAATTAAGCAGTGTATGATAACTTAAGGCCACCCTTTCTCAATAACTCATATATAATTCGTCACTTCCTTTCAAAAAGACGTGAACTGTTTCGCCTTGACTTAATGCCTAAAGATATTTTCTGTCCTAAGATTTGTTACTAAAAAAATTAACCTCAAAAATTTTATTATTGTCTGTGGAATAAAGTAATTCAAATGGTATGTCAAATCCCGTGATCCCATTTCAACTAGTTTTCTATTTACATTATATTTTCGGAATGATTGAGTTGAAGATTATTTGATATATCTGATGTATTATATTGGGAACGCGGGGACTCATGCCTTTCGCTAATCAAATGTTTGATCATATTTTAATATTTAGTTTTTTCACTGAAGATTTTGCTTTTGCTTTGAATACGTAGATAGTTGTAAAGTATAACTAACAAAGAAGTTTTACAGCAAATCACATACCCCCCCACATAAATATATAAATATATATACATATATATATATGTGTGTGTATAAGTTTATTAACAGGAATTCACACACAGAATAATGGACAAATTAATGTTTTATCTCATACATAAGAGATAGAGTTGTGAAAATGCAAATCCACATTTAATATAAAGTCCAGCAAACAAATAGCTTGCTCTCGCTTCGGACTCAATAGTAGGGTTAAACATCCATAAAAGCGTTAGTCTTGTAACGGATAATATTCGTGGTTCTTCAGCTAATCCTCTTGGGGAAACTATTCTTTAACTGTGGTTTTGCTTTAAAATTATATTTTCCGTAGAGATGACTTGATTGTATGAAAATGTAAATGCTATTTAAAGCCTCACGTTGGGGGGGGGGTTAATCGTGAAATATCGGAATAATAGAAAGGGAATTGAAACTGGGAAGTCTTGCGGCCTAAAATAAATATTCATCTTAAAATCCACCTAGAGTTGTGGAAGGAAACGTCATTAGATCTGTATCAAGCTATCGTGGTTAGAGAAGGATTGGTATAAGGAGCTCCAACTTCAGTTAAGTCATTTTGAATAATCTTATAAGAGATTAAAAATTAAAGTTTAAGATTGCTCCCAATGTTAAGCAATAAAATTGTAAATCATCCATGAAGTGATAGGTACGAGAATAAAAGTATCTATTAGGGGGACCGGAAAATTCTGTCGTTTTTTTACAGTAAATTCGAATAAATAAATTTTTTACAAGTTTTCCTTTTTAGTCAATAATGTAATCACCCTCGCTGGCACGAACCTTTTGCCATCTAGTGTGCAAATTTTCAATGCCGGATCGATAAAAATCAATTGGTTTTCAGTAAAATATCTAGAGATGGCATTTTTCATATCATCCAAACTTTAAAATTTTTTGTTCGTTAAGAAGTGTGGCGCAATGTCAGGCGAGTATGGTGGGTGAGGCAATACCTCTCATCCTAATGCATTAATTTTTTCCAGCGTTTTTCTTGAGCAGTGCGGTCTTACATTATCGTGTTGCAAAATAACGCCTTTTCTATTGATAATCGCTGGATAGTTTTCAATTAATGATTGATTTAGTCGATCTAATTGTTCCCAATAAAGGTCTGCATTAACAGTTTCTCCAGGTTTAAGCACTGCAAAATAGACGATTCCACGAATACCCCACCAAACACACAAAAGCGCCTTTTTTGGATGTAAGCCTAGCTTAGCAGTTCTTCGTGGCGGTTCATTCGGAGAGAGCCACTGTCTTTTACGTTTTGGACTTTCATACAGGACCCATTTTTCATCTGCAGTGATCAAGCGATCAAAAAACGGTTCTGTATTGTACCGTTGAAGCAATAAGTTGCATGTCGTAGATCGGTTAGCTCTGTTTTCTTCAGACAGATTATGTGGAACCCAAACATCTTCTCTGTTTGTTTTACCAATTTGTTGCAAATGTTCTTGGATGGTCGGCCAAGGTTGGTTAAGAGCATTTGACAATTCCTCGATTGTCTGACACGGATTTGCTTCCACTTTCGCCCTTAATAACGACATTGTCTAAAGTTGTTGGTCTTCCTGATCGATGTGAGTCGGAAAGATCGAAACTACCGGATCTGAACTTAGAAACCACCTTTGGCCTTTACGAACATCTAAGGCACTTGGGTAAACATCGCAAATGTTTTTGGTAGCAACTGTTGCATTACTACCCTTGTGAAACTCCAAAAGCAGGCAATGGCAGATATGAATCTCTTCTGGTATTTGGCTAGCAATTTCACTCAAAATGGCGAAAGAAAATTTAAGGCTTAGGTTTTCCCAACCAAACAAGTCACTTTAACTTTCAACTACGTAATGAACTCATACACGGTAAAGCAGCATTGACATGAGCAAAAACGACATCACTTTTCGGTTCCCCTAATATTTTTAAGATCTCATCTGCTTCTTCTCCGAACCCTCCTTCTCCTCAAGGTAGTGACAATCTTTCTCTTTCTGCTAAATACTTTTAGACAGATAAATATTGACTTCTTCATAAAATAATGGAAGAAAGAAACAAAAGCAAAAATAAATGAAAAACAATAATAATTTAAATTGAAATAAAAACATATTAGAGTCCATAATATTTAAATTACTTTTATAAGTTGTAGTCAGAGAGAAGCATATGACAACTGAATCAAAAATGTTGTTAAGTAAATTTTTCACACACAAAACTTTATTTAAGATTAGTTTATTATAAACATAAAACATATTAAGCAAATTTCCCAATTTTAAAAAAAGATTACAGTCTTGAATTTTAGTATGTTAAAATACAATTAAAATTACAAAATATATAAAAGCGTAAATTACTTGAAACTGTACGAAAAAATGGCAATGCCATTTGTACATCAGTGGGACACCTTTTTAAGTCTCTTGCAAACTTTCTCTCCCTATATATATATATTTCTAATATATATATACATTCCTCTCTCTCTCTGTCACATATACATACACACAGAGAAAAAGTGAAACACAAAGAGAAAAAGAAAGAGTGAATTGTGAATTGTACTAATAAAAAGAAAAAAAGAAAATGTTTATTCATTCCGTAACTCAAATGTATTATATTCATGAATAAGAAAAGAAAATATTTATTTACTAAAGAATAGTATAGAATATTTATAAAATATACATAGTAGTTAATAAATATAGCAAAAAATATATGTAACATTTAATAAATATACTTATAAATTATATATAATAGTTTCATTATACATAAGATTTTTCATACATATATACAAATTATTACCCATTGTTTATTAATGACATGTATACTTTATAAAAGAAAAAGTTTGCAGAAATAATTTTTTTAAAAATTATAAATGCTTCTAAAAATACTTACATTAATTGTAAGAATAGGATGAGAACGAATAAAAATACAATGATAAGAATATGATACCTTATATGAAATACATGAATATTCTTATGTGAAATAAAAGTGCAAAATTTTATACGATTATCTACATACATATTTTTACTTCCATGATGGTCCCCATTCCCATCGTAAAATTGTTAAAGAAGATAAATGGTAGACACAAGTTGTTGACGGTTTTCTTTCGTTTTGTGACAACCATTTTTCTATTACGACTAATGTTCTGCATTTGATCTATCGATTACATTTTATCGGCATTCCTTTTCAGCAAATTGCTTTGAAAACAAACCGTTTTGCAGCATGTATTTCTTTATTCGAATACTGATTTATCATCGAGTTTTGGTATGTTTACGTAGTTCCTAATTTGATCAGAATCACTGTACCGAAAACGATGTTTTTTTATAGTTTCATTTGAAGCATTTCTAATCCAAAATTTATTTGAGATATCAAGGGCTTTTATCAGAATTTATTTATTGTTACTGTTAAATATGGTAGACTAGTGCCTTATTAAATTAATTTTTTTTTTACATAAATGCAATGATATATATTTCCTTGCGAATCTATCGTTTAAGACAACTTTTAACAATCAGTCAAAGTACACAGAATAAATTTTGGCTACAGGTTATGATGCTCATTTTGAATCAGCTCCAACTTTTATATGAGGCATGTTGTTCCGACAGTAATAAACTCAGATAAAACAGCTTTTTGCTCACAATCATCAAACTATACTAACATCTAATTTTTTGACGTACGATTCATACAAATTTTGTAGACAAACAAAATTTTGACATTTCAATAAAAACGATTTTTATTAAAAATTAAGTGTAATAAGTGTGTAAAATAACGAAAATAATTTGGTACTACAGTATTAGGTGGAGCTAACTGAATCATGCTTATCAAAACTGCAGCCACATATTATAATTCGAAAATCGCGATTCATTGTTCTTCTCGTATAATTTTGATATCGTTGGAACAACTTTATGTGTTATAAACTAATTCACAGTATATATATATATATATATATATATATGTGTGTGTGTGTGTGTGTGTGTGTGTGTGTGTGTGGTGTGTGTGTGTGTGTGTGTGTACTTAATAGATTGTTTCTGTGGATTCTTGGGATGTTATTTATAAACGAAATGCTTATAACTATAGTTGCAATAAATACTGTTACAACACATGGTTATTATATATATGTTCAATACTTTCTCTTATTTGTGAAAAGGTTTTGTTATTTTTAATAGTATTAAGTATACGGAGCTGCATTTAATACTTATGGATGTATATATTAAATTTTTTCTCTCTTCATTGTATTAAAATCATGTTTTTATTATCCCGGAGATTTTGCCATCATTTTTGCATTCTTTTTGAGCTATTTTTTATTTTATTTTTCAACTACTTTAGCTTTCTTAATCAATTACTTTTGTATATTTGTTTTATCACTTATTTTTATATGAACTCTAATTTAATATTTTGTTCGAGAGATTTTCTTGTGGTTTTTATATGTGTATTTTAATTTTAGTTTACTCACTAATTTCTTATTTTCAAAATTATGTTTGTAATTAAAAAAAAATTTAGTGATTGGCAACTAGTTAAGCTTTGTACCATATCTTTGTTTGGTGATGCATGATTATGGTAAATGTATTATCGTCATACCGTTATCATAAATTTTGAATTAGATTCTTTGGTCATCACTTTGGGATAGATTTCCTGTGTAGGGAGACATTCTTTTATTCTGAAGAATAATTTTGATTTATTCGGTTAGAATTATTTGGTTGGAACTTTGTAGTTCTATTTTATTTATGAAACATGTAACAGTTTATTTTAGTAGAGAGTATTATTGTTTGTTGAAAAAAAATATGTACTATGTATCATTAGAATTATGATTCAAAAATACTGTAGTTGATTCTACTGGTAAAGATTCAAATACAATCGAACTAGAACTTTTTGGAATACAGATTTCATCAAATATTACAACCTTAATAATTATTAAATTAATTTCAAATACACACAGAATGTACATAAGCATATATTCCTACTTCATTAAAATCACATAAAGAAATAAATTTTAACAATAAAAAATATTATCTTCACATTGTATTTTCCACATATTAATAATTTTCGTTACAATAATGCAAACAGTAGATGTAAAATCAGTCCAATGTTAACTAAGGGGCAATATGATGCTACTTCCAAATGCTTACTGTGTAAAAACTTTAATTGTATATATAACGAATTATATATAATTGCATATATATAATGAATTGTATATAATTGTATATATATAATGAATTGTATATATATAATTAATTTAATTGTATATATATTTAAATATATTGGTCAAACATCTAATAACCTCAATATACGTATTATCTTTCATAGATCAAATACCGAAAATTACATCATTAATATTAGTAATATTAATAAAATTGAACTTAGACACTTTCATTTACATGGCTTTGACAAGACAGATATTTCTATTCTTAGATTAACACGAAATGTTAAAAATAGGCTTAGTGGGAAAACCATTTCATAAAATATTACAACACCATATATCCATATGGTTTGAATGTCTTAAATTTCCGAAGAAATGTATTAAAATGCATTCAACAAAAAGATTATAAAGATTTTTGTTATAATATTGAAAATAATTTTAAATTTAAAATAAATAAAAGAGGAAAGAGGAAGAAAAGAATTTGTAGATCATCAGATGACATAGTTTCTAAAATTAATGAATTATGGAGAAACTTTGTATATATATATTTATGAAATAGACGTGTGGCCGTTGAAAGGTATTTCTTTATAAGATTACTATTTTTTACGATTGATGTTGCATATTCAATATTATTGAGGAGGCAGTCTTGGGTTAGTTATTCTTGTTTATTACACACTGAACAGGTAGACACAAATATGGACGTAATCACGAAGAAACATACACACACAACAAAAATATACAAACACTAGCTGCAGCCAGTTACATGATGAAGACAGACAAAAGACAAGAGAAAGGGTCTCCAGGAATCTCAGTTTTTTATAGGCAGCTCAAATCACATGATCTGAGTGGATGAATAGATGTAGTTTAAAATACTCTCGTTAGGCGGCTAGCAAGTTTATTAATTGAACTTGGGTCCTGAAGGGATGGACCATAGATAGTTACGGTTATTTAAAAGGATTATATTACTGGGATTATTATATATATATGTATGTATGTATGTATTGACTTTCAACATTAAACAAATTAAATATTCCATGTTTGGTATGAACAAAAATGAAATGATGTATACTAACTAATTTCTTAGTAATACTAATATTAAAGACAGCCATGCCTTGCATATAATTAAGGATATTAATAATTCCTTAATTCATAAATTTAAAGTTCTAAGTAATTTTTTTTAACATTTATAAACCCCGTGCACCACCGAACGTATAACACGGGGGTAAACAACACAGACATCCATGCCTTCTCCGGGATTCGAACCCAGTCCCTGCGGCACCGCAGTCAGCTTCACTGACCACTATACCGGATGGGCGGCAAGTTCTAAGTAATGACATAATAAAAAGTTCTACAGAGTTTTCTGCTATACTATTTATGAACAAATTATATAATAACGCTATGTTATACTATATTCACGAAAAATAATATAATAACTTTAACTATACTAAAATATATTACACAAATATGTCCAATACTTACCAATGAATAATTTTCGTATTAAAAAGGCTTTCAAATATACTAATAAAATTGGTATATATAGATCTATTTTTAATTAGAAAAATATAAATAACTTTCTAAATAATAATAATATAGTATGCAAATGTAAAAATTATTCTGATTTTATAAACTAACATCATAAACACGTAATTTAAATATTGTAAAAAATAAAACTCTCTGAGAAAAAATGAATAAAGGTACGAGTTAAAGATTAATGATCTCTAATAATAATAATGGCGTTAAAGCACAAATTTCTAAAGATATCAGTACTATATTATAAAAATAGGCATTAAATATAGTTTTCCTTTGTAGCTTTCAATGAATTTAAAAGCAAAGTGTTACGCAAATTACTGAAAATTAATTTTAAAACCGATAGTGATATCACTTACAAAGTTATTTAGCATCACATTGCAGATCTGCAAAAGATCTTCATAATATTATGTGGATAAAATTCCTGCAATTATTTGCAAGTGGTTTTATATTTACATGCTTAACAAACATTTTCAAAATAATACTGTTTTTAAAAATCTAACACCAGCAATAGGGAAAGCATTAATCGTATTTCAGCTTTTTATGGAAAAAAAATCAGATTCAAGTATTACAGATATTAAATTCGCTCATATATTCCTGACCACAAAATTTTATAAAATGATAAGAAGCTACAAAATATTATATAATACACTTTAGACAATATTAGTAATTCTATTATAGTTAGTAAAGATATTACTCAATAAATGTAAGGTAAAAATATTATCTTTATTCATACCTATGATTTTGAAGATCTATTTAACACCATTGATATAGAAGACATGTTTAAGATTCTTAAAATAGCTTATACTTATACTATTCTCTAAATAAATTAATAAAATATGATAAATATCTTACCGTTATCCAATTAGTATTAAATGAAACGTACTTTTCATACCATTTGTTATTATCAGCAAATTAAAAGACTGCCACAAGTTGGGCCTCTTTAGCTACAATCTATTTACACTATTATGAATATGAAATAATTGATTAATACTCTTGTTTCTTATTTAGATACATAGATGACTTAATTGTTTTTAGTAATATAATAGATTATGTTCCTAGTTTTAATTATTATCCACATATTTGTGAAATTATTAAAAACCAATTACGATAATGAGTCAGCAAACTTTTTGGACCTTCAATTAAACGTTAAGAATAATATGCTAATAAGTAATAATTTTGATAAAAGTTACTCTTTTGAATTTAACATTATAAAAATGCCATTCTGGTGTCGCAATCTACACACGTCTATATTTAGAAATATTATTCAAAATTTTAAGAAAATAAATAAGGATATAATTTTTGACAATGAATTAAAACATGAAAATTATAAATTATTCTTTCTTAATTGCCTGGATTACAACTATCCAATTAAATTAATTTTTAAATATATTTCAAAATTATTTAGGCCTTTATTTTTAATCTACCTTACGCTTAGTTTAGTTACAAAAAACTATCTAGGTGACACTTCTGTTTTTAATGCTCTGCATCAACACGTTATATCGCCCTCGTAGTATTGGACATATCGTCTTAAAAAGTTTATTGGTTAGCACGAATATAAGTAAGTTTCTTATTTTTGTTCTTCTTGTAAATTATTTTCGAGGTATTTAACTCTCTAGTAAAAGCCCTATTTTCAATATTCATAAAATTTCTTTATTTTTATTGTTTTGCGTTCATCCCACATGTAAATATTTGCCTAATTTTCAATAGGGTTCTGTTTCTCCATTACGTCGAAAATTTCTGCTGGAAAGGAGAGTTGGATCCATAAAGCAATGCTTAACCCTATTTCACTATCCTAAATCAGTGACAGCCTTAAAAATCATAATAGTTTTTCATTTTAGTCCAATGACTCTTTCTGTTTTTACAATTTTAATAGCTCAATATTTCAGATTCTTGGAGATTCTGTTATTCTCCAATCTTAGTAGGATATTCTTTGTGTATCACTAATTTTATTCATATACTATATATATATTTAAATATACATATATTCAGTGGAATATGTAAAACATAATTTTGAAAATGGTGAAATCTTATAAGTGAATGAAACAATCATAAGCCTTTGCAATATGACGTAATTAGAATTCTTCCACTTAAGTTTTAACTAATTAATGTTAAAAACTTTCTCTCTAATTAAATTACTGTACAATAACGTGTAGTATAGTTAAAAATGTGGTCATGTACAAAAGGAAACCTTGTGGCATGCTTCAACAAATGCTTAAATAACGGAAGTAATTACGTTGAAAAGTAGAATTTTTAATTAAATTTTTGGATGCAAAGAAAAGTTTATATTCTAAAATTTCAAAATTAATTACAAACAAACAGCAACTAACTTTTTTTGACTTATTCTCTTTTTCATATATATAATCTTCAATCATATATTAAATTGCCATAAATGCATTGTTATTTGGCACTCAGCAGGGAAATTGATATTTCGGAAACAAAGATACAACACTCCCTAAGTGGAATTGTAAAGTGGACGCAGAGATTAAAATTAAAGATCAATGTCGAAAAGATAATTGTCTGTTGTCCTTACAACGGGTAGGAAGCACAGATCTCAGATGGATCCAAAGTTATATATTAAGGGCAAACTTATAGAGAGAAAAATATGCCTTAAATATGTAGGAATCATAATAAAGGCTGAACTAAGATTTACCGAACACGTTAAAACCTGTGCAGACAAAGCTTTGAAAAACTTAAAGATCATTAAAAGCCTTTGTGAACTTCGGAGTCAGTCCCAAAACCTCAGAGACAACATGAACTTCACTTATAAGACCAGTTATGGATTATGCCTAGAGTTTTGAGCCCCGGAATCCCGGTGGTTATTACAAATACCGGGATTTCATTTTTGTCTGAATTATATTTTGAAATTTTTTTCAGAGTATTGTGAATCTGGTATTATATTCAATGTATCTTATTTACTTTTTTGTACTGTATATGTTTAATGTCCTTTTCTTACGTGTTGAACCTTAAAGGGTTCGAGACGGATGCGTATGTTAAACCATGATATTTGATATGTTTTCTCTTATTTTCTTCTGTAACTTTCTCCCCATCGCAAGTGGAGTCAGAAAATGGACATTTCTCCCACCCTCAGGTTGTCTTGTGTCAGCTAATTTGGACAGAGGCAATTAGAATTTTTGGAAGACAACTAGTAGGGTTTTCAGCCCCGGGATCCCAGAATTCCAAAACCCCGGGATCCCGGTGTTTTTTTTCCAATCTCTAAATCCCGGGATTAAAATAACTAATTCCGGGGTTTAATTTTTGTCTAAATTATATTTAAAAAAATTGTTGTCATAATTTTTTTAAGAATTTAATTCTATAAAAATTTATATTTTGTTTATGAAATATGTACGTAGAATTTTTTTGTGCACTTACAAATGCTATAGGTAAAAAAAGTAGATGCCCAGCTCTCATTTCTCGTATGAGAGAGCGTCACATATTTCTAAGTGGCTCACTGCAATGCTTACACAATAATATAAGCAACATCTCAAGAATAGATTTGGTCACACTTCCTTCTTCAATTAAATTCCGTTAACAAATAATGGGCCTGCTTGGATAGACTTGAGACACTTCCAATCCCATTGTATTACTAACAGCTCATGCAACTGGATCTTCAATTTTAAATGAGTTTACACTTGAAATTGATCCCCATTCTGATTCAATAACTGGACCAATTTATATACAAAAACTATTAAGTGTTGCAGAAGAACTAAATAAAGTTTTCAAGAGGTATATGCCCCAATGCAGTCTATTAGATTTGTGACACTGTTATCAAAAATTCGAAAAGAAATGTCTCTTTTTTGAAAATGGAGTGAGACGTGGTGACTACCTAAAAAGAACATACTCCTACTTAATGACGATAATACCTACTAGTAAAGAATCCGAACATGCATTTTCTTCCGCAGGACAATTTTCAACAAAAATAAGAAGCTGTTTCAACGATGAAACCCTGGAGAGCTGTGTCCTTCTAAGCTTATTTACAAAAACACAAGAAATGATGAAATGCTTTTTGTTTTAAAAAATTTCATTATGTACTATTTTTATTTGTTTTTTTATGGTGAGTTAATTTTTTTTATTTGTTTCATTAAAATAATATTAAATGAATTATTAATTATATTTTCAGTTTTATTATGCAATTTCAACTATTCTAATATGTAAGTATTTTTAATAAATAGTCCAATCCTAATCCCGGGATTTGGATAATGCAATCCCGAAATCCCGGTATTGAAAATATGACATGGGATTGCGCATCCTAATTATGCCACTTCTATCTGGGCACATTTTTCTAATATTACACTAGAGGAACTAAATAGTGTTTAGGCAAGAGCTACAAAGGTCATTGGTTGGGGCAATGTCCTCTACTAACAACATAAAGATCGTAAAAGAGAGTAGCCTTGACAACCTTGAGAAAAGGAGATATAACTAAAACAAATTCACAAACAGGACTAGAAGACGTATACCTGAACATACTACTAGTAGAACCTTTGAATATTATAATAGTAACACAAAATTAAAAAGATCTTCTCCTATGCAATTTGATAGTGAAATTAGTATACCTTTTGGCCTTGGACATAACAAACTTTCTATTTATCAGGTACCTCTTTCCTCTGCTGGACTTCCTAAGAACGTCTCAATTATAACAAGTCTATTAGAGCCATGTACTAAGAGTGAGCCCACCAATGTCATCAAGGCAAAAGAGCTCAAGACTATTGATAAGTATCCAAATGATGATTTTGTGTTCGCCTCTACAGACGGTTCTTCTGATGAAACATTCTTGAAGGGATGTATGAGGGTATTTATGACCACTCCAAGTGATGCAACCAACAAACGAGTTTTTGGTGCTCATGCCATTACCTCTTGCTTCATATATGAAGTTCAGGTGATAATTGGATTTTTGATTAAAAGAGACTCTCCCTATTATAAACTAAACTCAGTGACGCAACAGCCTATGAGGGCCAAGGCCTACATATCAGTATACGTGTCCATTGGGCGCTAAGGTGTATGAGAAGATGTTCCGATCAGGTGGTCAGTCTGAAGCGAAACCACAAGTGTTAAGTCCACAAGCAAGTTTGGCACTCATTTATCAACCCACTGAAGGGATGAAAAGCTGAGTCGACATTTCCTAGCCCGAAAGAAGAATCCCAGACCTGTGGTGTGGAAGCGCGATATGCTACCAGTTTTTCAATGGGCCCTTAGATATTGTAGAGCATAGAACCCGCGACCTATGGATTCGTAGCCAAGTAACATGGCCACTAGACAAAAGTTATCACCTCCCTATTTTAGAACACGTTAAAGATCTCGTCATTTTTTGTGACTCAAAAGCAGCTCTCCAGGAAATTCTTAAAGAAGGTTCATAGATTACTGTAGAGATTTACTCTCACCTTTTTAGATTAAAAGAGTTAAAGTCTACATCTCCAATGGTTACCTGCGCAAGGTGACATTACATGCAATGGAAATGTGGCTAAACTGACGAAAGAGCCTAGAAATCTGAATAATGATAACTTTGTAAGTGTTACCTTATTAGACGCAAATCCTATCGCAAGTTTCAAGTTGAGAGTTAAGTCAATTCCTGTAAAGATCAACTCTGTATTATAAGAGGAGAGCGCCTTATAACACAGATCATTGGTAGGCAAAAGAGGGTCGTTACGGAGGAAGGAAGATTGAAAGGGATGGTAGAGAAACTTAAAAGAATTCTGATAACTGTTCAGATATAGAGGTAACACCTGCTCATATTTTTGACGGTCCGGCTATTCGTGCTGCTCTACAAGAAATAGGGATCCTGTTTTCGCCAACAAACCTCTATGGGGATAATATTGAACAGATTGCCAAAACAATCATCTGGGCCATGGTACTATCTGATTTGTCCATTCATAGACACAACATCATTGCCATAAATCTAATTAAAAGGATAACGATGTGTGATATAAACAATAATTAAAAAATTTTAACATTGTTAATTATGTCGCTATCTTTATTAACTAAAATATTGTTACGCTGCAAATAATTAAAAATAATATTTCTAAAAAAAAAACAAATATACATTTTAAAATTCCAAAAAGGTGCTTTTGGTTACATTAAAATCAAACAATTCTATTTTATCAAGAACATTACTATTTAATTTATCATCTATACTACTCAAAGTTATATATCAAGGTAATTTATAGTTAGTTTATTAAAATTTGTTTTACTTAGGTTCAGATAAATAGAATACAAATCAATATTATGAATGCATTCACTATTTTTACCAGAATCAATAAAAGCATCAATATGTCTAAAGAACAGAAACCTATTAAAATAATAAATCTATTTAAAAAAAATAATAACGCATCTATATACTCGCTAACTATTGCTAGATTATCCATTTTGTCGTAAGTCTTTAATTTGTTTATACAGAGTACCATTAAAAATAATGTAATTTTCCTTCAATTCAAAAACAATTTTAAATTTTGGAGAGAGAGATAAATTTTATAACATTGGTTAAATCATAATTATTGTAATTTTCTGAAAAATTTTTATCTATATCACACATACATTAAATAATATAGAGTTAAATAAACCCTCGAAATCATAACTTTGTGTGAACAGACTAAATATTTTTTTAAAAATATTATTAATTATTTTTTAAAAATATTTTCTTCTAATGGGTCAGCGAATTGGTATTTTTACCAATGCAGGCCTAGTACATTCCGTAACTGCATCAAATTTGATAGGTTTTCATGAAATTTGAGAAATAAAATAATGTCTAGAAATTTAATTTCTGATATATGAATGCCTATAACATAGATCATATTTATAAAGTGATTTATTATTCAGAAAATATGTACTAAGCATAATACTATAAAAAATATTTAGAAATTACTGAAAATCGTATTATATACATATTCGAGGAGTGAGTCAAACACTTAGAAGCACTTAGTTGTTAGTTTCGGAATTTTACAATATATATATATATATATATATACATGTCTCTCTTGATATATATATAAGATTGAAAGAAAGTGTCTTACGAGTTCAGAAACAACTTAAGAAATACGAGGTGTGACACAAAAAGAAAACGAAACTGGTTCAATAAATCATTGTACTTACAGAATCAGTTCTCGATGGCAGTATGAACTTAGAAGTAGTTCCCTTCACCATTCTGTACTTGGTGCTACCATATCCGGTAACAGTTCTGGAACGTGGTTTTTAGAAGTCTCTTTAGGAAATTTTCCGTTTTGGTCTGAATTCCTTCAACTGAAGTAAAATGGATTCACTTTCAGCAAGATAAAATTGTAGGAAATAAAAAAAATCGCATGGGGCCAAATCAGGTGAATAAAGAGGATGCTCCATCACAGTAATGTTTTCACTGGTTAGAAACTGCTTGACAGACAGGGCCATGTGAGCGGATGCATTGTCTTGGGGCAACAGCCATTCATCACTCCTCAATATTGGCTTTTTTTTCCCTAATTTTTCACGAAGACTTTTTACTACTTCAATGTATAGTGTTGATTAACAGTCTGCCACTGATATGAGTGGGAGCCAACTCATATCTCGAATTTCGGCTACATTTTGGTATGTAATTGCTGACCTTGAGCATCCGGCAGGTTTCTCATCTTCCACACTAACCCTTCCCCCTGAAAACCTATTATACCATTCAAACACATGTGTAGGAGACAAAGTTTCATCTATATAAACCTCGGTTAATATTTGAAAGGTTTTCTTGGTGGATTTCTCAAATTTCAAAAGAAGATGTTGATTCGACATTTTTCCTGTAGAATGCAGTTGCACGTGTTCAATCAATGACGCAATACTCCCAACTGCCAGGATCGATTAAGGCGAAACAGGCCACATGAATAGAGGAGGTGTGTGGGATGACGTCACCACAACAGTTGTTGCCAGCTTCACTCTTTTTTCAAGCTACAGACTTAGTCTCGTTTTTTGTGTCCCAGGGATCGGATTGTGGCTCTAAACCCTCTTCGGAGGAGCTCGGTTCCTCCTCATTTTTTTTGTGTGCCACACCCTTTCTATGCGATTTTCAAAATATACTTAAAATAAAAAAAAACTTTTGAATTAGTCGAAAAGATTTGCAATTTTTGATTTAGTAAGTTATACAGCATTTTCATCAAGGTTTTTTAAAAATATATTATCTTGTAAAATTATGTATACACACATACTCACCATATATATATATTTCTTTTAAAAAAATTATATAATATAAATTTTTTACTTCAAAATCATATCTTGAATTTACTTTACTGTACAAACTTGAGTTTTTAATTTAAATAATAACCTCTGTGATTTTTTTTATAAGCATAATAACTTATAATTTTCTGAGTTGAATAATATATAAACAACAATTTTTTAAGCAAAAATAATGGATATCCAAACATTGTGCTCAAGACACGCACAAAGGACAAACCAAACCTTTTAAATAGAGGTTTACAATATTTCTTTACCCTAAATTCAATACCGGACTTAAAATATGACTTTCTTAACTCTGTTGCAATTCTTCTATAGCGGAAAACTTTGCATTCCTTTAAAGAATTGAACCATACTCAGTTACACAAAAAAGCTTGAGAATTCCAAGTTTTTTTTCCCCTTCTTAGGAATTTTCATGTTAGTTTCTTTCCCACTTGAAGTTAACATTATTTTTCTTTAATTTAATATATGTGTATAAGAGTATACATTTTGTCCTAAAATAATTAAAATTTCATAAGATTTAAAGACATTTCCTTTTAACATGTGTTTACTATTTAATGAAGAAAAAATATTTTACAGTTTTGATAGCATTCATATTTTTCATATTAGAGTCAAGAATAATTCTCTTAAAAATTATACTTGTAGTTCAAATAGTTGCTTCTCTTTATCGGAGATAAATTAGACAAATGTAAATTATGCTGATATATTTTTAAAAATTTTATGTTTTGTAGACTTTAAATGGTTTATAAATACATCATTTAAACGAATACTACAAATAAAAGGCATTCAAATTTTAAAAAAAAACATGCAAGATATTTTTATTTTCTGAGTGTATTCTGTCTGGTGATTTTTCTGCAAATGCAAAAGTTCTTTTCTTCTTGAGTAAAGCAAAGCCTTTTTAATAAAATATAGATATTTAAGTAAAAAACTAAAAATTTGAATACAACTTTTAATAGTTCTACTTAAAAATATTATAAGATATATATATATATATAGGGTGAGAGAGTTAAATAATAGTAGGAATTGGAAAAAGAGCCTGATTTGTCTGCATTGTTGTAACAATGCCCACCCGGTTTGGCTAGTTTGGCTGAAAAATTGGTTTTCGACGCCAACTTTTGTCATTGTTTTAACAGTTACATTGTTACAACTATGGTGATAAATCTGAATTGGTGTCGAAAACCGATAATTAATTTAATTAATTAACTGGTCATTAATGAATTAATATTTGAAAGAACTGTATTAACATCAAACGTCATCCACTACAAATTTTAAAAAAATTATTTGAACTTGATTGGAAGAATAGAAACTATTTTAGTAACGATTGAGCAAGATATATATATATATATATATATATATATATAGGGAGAGAGTGAGCTAATAGTAAGAATTGAAAAAGACAGGACATGACATGAATTAGAGGAAAAAACATATTTATATATATCCTTAGTACAACAAAAAAACTAAAATAAAACATTAGAGACAAAGATCGTCATTACAGTAGGTGACCGAAATTACTACCCCAGTACGTGATATAGGATGAAAATACCGGGCGTGTCCCGGACTTCCCAACAGCTGCCACGATGCGTGCAACAAGGACCACAGCACTGTTAAGGGGAGTTTAGTTTACCAGTGACTTGACATACCCTCCATAAGAAATAATCAAAGCAAGTGAGGTCTGGCGATCGAGAAGGCCGATGCACTGGACAACCAAGGTTTCGGTTTACATAGCGCCATCTATCATGTACACCAGCCAAGAACTTATCAGGGTTTTTGCTGTTTTAAGAATAATCAACATGTTTTCTTCTATTATTCATGTCTTGTCTCTCCTGTTTTGTGTCGTCACTGCCGTGCCAGGTAAGCGTTTTCGACCATGCATTGCTATGAGTTTTCCCATCGTCTCGATGTATTCTGCCCGTCTACAGCTTGTAACAACTTTACTGATACACCATGTATACTGTAATACAGTTATACAAACTTAACCAAATATAATATTTAAGGCAATAATTTTTTTAAATGTTTATATATTACCTAAACTAGACTAGTTCTGGAAATTATAAATTATGCGTCATTTTCAGATAAGCATCAAGACAACTTGATTGTGGATAAAAGCTTAATTACTTAATATGAACTTCGAATGGCCCAAAGCTGTATCTTAAAATGGGTACATCATTTTACATTGTAAAAACTCAATGACATTTTAATACATCATTCGAATATTTATTTTCAAAATATAAGTCGCTTTCTTTCTTTTCACAATCAAAAACATAGATGCAATATTCGTGGCTGAAAACGATCTGTATATACCGAATTTCATACAAATATTACATGCCCCTTTTGCTTAACGTAACTGAAAAACAATAGAAAATACATATAAGATTCAATATCAATAATATAAAACGATTTTGTGCTGCTTTCGTACACTTACATTATCTTCCTATGTATATCAGAAAATAATAATAAATTCAAACGTTTGTGACTAGAAATATTATTGAAATATAAATCAAACACTCTCTATAAACAATGGTGGGTATGAAAAAATATTTTAAGTATTATAAATCGATACAAAATAAAATATATCCAAGGAAATTTTTCTTCATAGACTATTATTATTGCATTCTTTATCAAATCTGAAAGGACGAAAATATTTTTAGTTTAATATGAGTGGTGCCACAACGCAATTTATTTTTCAAGTTTCACTTTAATTAACGATTTTTTGCACTGTTTTTAATTTTACGAACCTGAATATTTTGTCAACTCCAATTGGTTTATGAAAATGTATTTATTCAGCTTCAACAAACTTAAAAAATAAAGCTGGTAATTTTTTCCATTAAGATTAATATAAATATAGTAGTTTTAGTGTTACCTGGAAAAGGTGAAACGTTTTTGAACTATATACAATTACCTCTGAATGATATTGTAAAGAAGGGAAGGTAAAAATTTGTAACATAACTAGCTATCTAAATAAGGTCCGAGTACCAAATTTCCATAGTAATGCAAAATAAACACAAATGATTTTACTACATTATACTTAATTTCTTTTCACACTAAAGCTGAAATATTTAAAAGATATTGTTTTATTTTTCAAAAGTTTCCTTTAATGTCTATATTCTTGAAATTTGCTTTAAAATTGAAGAAACTGAGGAAAAACAAATTCATAAAATTTTAAGACAAGAAAACTATGCGACGCTTATTGAAGAATACAAACGGATTTTTTTTCTTTCTTTGATTTAATCCATACAATTTTTACTTCACTTTAAAATATTATTGACAAAATATTAAAATAGAAGAACTGACAGTTTGTGATGATAGGTACTCTAAGGCAAGTAATTTTTGCATTTTTACACATTTTTGGTTCTGATAGAAAGTATCCGGCACAAGTAAGGAACAGGAAATTAACTTTGAAGAATTTTAGCGAGTTGTGAAACATTTCAAAGAAAGAAACTCATTTCCTCCTTACTATTTAAATGCAAGTTTGAAAGAAATTTTATGAAAAATAATTTTTTTCATATCGATAAAAAATGAATTTACGTTCAGCATTTTGAGAATACAGTGAAAAGGGTTTTAAGTTTATTTATTGTCATCTTTTATCCGTGAGTATCATTTTATAATTGCCATGCACATTGTGTGTAACAAAATCAAAACTTCATGTACTTTGGAAAAATTGACTCAGAAAGTATTAATTTATAAATTTCAGCTGAAAATAAATAAATAAATTTCAGCTACTAGCAAATATTAAGAGAACACTTCGGTAAAAACAAACAAGCATGGAAAAAAACACTTATCTACATTGAAATGCATATTTTACATATTCACTTTAATAAAGTAGCATTTATATAGGTGTAAAAAATAACAATAGTAAATTTCTTCCGAATAAGAAACAATAAATTTTAAAATAGAAAAAAAAAAGTTTGATGTGGCTCTTCTGACTAGCTCTATTTTAAATGTTTAAAAGGAAGGTAACATTTTAATGTCATAAATTTAAATTTGTTGAAAATATATAAATATATATATATACTCTATTATTTTAATTTTTCATATTTCCTTTTAAATTCTGTTGTCTGGTTATCTTGCAATTTCAATTCTTTTCAGTTTTAATCATGTTTATTCATCTCTCTCTTGTAGAGGAATTTTGATTGTATCTATATATATATATAAATATATAGTAGAACCTTGATTTAACGAAATCCTATTTAACGAATTTCGCGATTTAACAAATTTTTTTCTTTCGTGACTAAAATGAAGGCAAAAACCCCTATTTAACGAATAATAAACCTCAAATTAACAAGCCCCTATTTAACGAATTTCGCGATTTAACAATTTTTTTTCTTTTCCGACTAAAATGAAGGCAAAAATCCCTATTTAACGAATAATAAATCTTGAATTAACCAATTTTTTTCGCCATTGAAAATGGTTTCTTATTAGTTTGTATTAGAAAAAATAGGATTTTTTTTTTCAAATGATGCACTTTTTGTCCGGAATAGAAAAAGTATTTTACTTGCAAATAGCTCATTTGGACGAGATAGGATGCACACCATTATTAGACTTTAAGGGTGCCTATGAATCAGGAATGCAACCCATCATGCGAGTTTTGAATAAGACAGGAAATTCCTTTCTTATTTCATCCCACTCAACAATACAAGGGATATCTTAAGATCTTAACGATTATGTTACATCTGATGAGGGACTGCCTATCTGTGCAACTGAGGCTCAGGAAATTGTGGATTTGTCGTAGCCAATGAACAGCAATTCTAATACAGAAATTGATAACGAAACCCCTCAAAACTGCTACATTTACTAAGGCCATACTATGCACGAAAACTGTGAAAGCACCTCATGCAACAGGATATAAATAAAGCAGTATTTTCTTCTCAGCATAAAGTTGAAAAAGATCTCTTTCGAGTCAGGAATGAAAAAAAACCTGTCAAACATCTATTAGTTAGTATTCTAAAATTTCCAATCAACTGGTGAGTAATAATTCACTAATAGTATTTTTAGCTGTTGAATAAAAAGCATGTAGTTTCTAACTATGTTTATTTTTTGTGTAGATGTTTATTATAGAATTTCTTAAAGATAATTGCAAAATTTTTTATTTTGTTTGGATCCCGTTATAACGAATAATACCGATTTTACGAATAAATTTTTCGATCCTAATGCATTCGTTAAATCGGAGTCAAAATGTATATATAATTGCTAGTCTTCAACTTCTGCTTATTTAAACAGACAGACACAAATATTTAATAGTGTCTCAGTATAATATTTAAATTAATACTCGAGTAAAAAAATTTTATTTACTTTAACATAAACCATTAAGTTCAAACTACAGAATAAACTGCCTAAAATTGTGAAAAATGAGTCTTCATAAATATTTATGAATGAAATTAGTTGAAGCAAGCTTTATTAAAATACAAAGAAATAAAATTTGCATAATCATCTTTAACTTTTAATGTTGTGGGTGCAAAAAACCTCCTGGAATGCAATATAATTTTAATATAATTGCCTATCTGTTTATTTTAGTAAGTGCCAAGAGAAACAATTAAGATATCTTGAAAATTAATGTTGCATTACAAAATTATGTAACCGTGCTTAAAATAAATAACTGCAAACATCTGAAGTTTTTTATATTTTTGTTTTGACTTTGCTTCTAAAATGTAAATATAAATATAAGAGGATAGATATGGCTTTGTACTTGGTAAATCTTTTACAAAAAATGAAACAAATAAACTACAAAATTCTAATTAACAAGATTTCAACACAGATAAAACTTTTAGAGACTGCAACCCCTACAGTAATTATAAGATCTCATAAAATTACTACATGCTTAAATATGAATGGCATTTTTAATATACAATTACTAAGCAATTAAGCATGGAAACACTAAGTGTATGCATGGTTAAATATGGATAGTATTTTTAATACACAATTGCACATTATTTTAATAGAAAATTTACTTACATATAACTTAATTTAATCTGCTTCTTGTAATTTAATCCTAAATAAACTTCTTAAAAGACATTAGAATTTCAAATAAATAACTTAAAGTGATAAACTTTTGAAATAACAATCATGTATTTTTCACTGGGAATTTGATAATATTTTTTAAATAAAACAGATATACTTTTATATTCTAACTTTAACATTTTAATTACCAGAGTAAGTACTAACTTTAAGCATTAATTTAAGATTTAATTCCCAGAATTTTACAATTTTTCGAAATGTTTAATTAAGACTTAGGCTTATTACGAAAGTCATAGATAATATTTTTTTCTCTTTGAAATCATTTTTTTTTTAAAGTTTAATCTAGCGAGCCAAAAACGTACAAACATTAACGGCGAGAAAATTTATGTAAAAGTTTTATCTGTATGATACTTCATAAACTGCACTTACAGAAATGGATTATTAAGCATATCAAAACGGAGATAATTTCGTACAAAATTTAATTTTATCAACTTTTTTACTTGATATAAAGTTTTTTCCTAAAAAAAAAACGTATAAAAGTCTCTTCTAAGCGCAATTTTTTTTAAGCAATAACTTACAAATCGTTCTCAGGAAAAATTTTTCCCTATCTTTAGGTTTCATTTCCCCATTAAAATGGACAAATTTCTTTTTTTCCCTCCCTTTTCTCCCCTTTTCGAATTACTGTCTCCAGGCGATTTGGATCACAAGCGAAGAGAGGTCCAGAAATCAAGTTTGATTGGGGAATTTCTCTGTCAAGCCTTCGAAATGGTTTGACTACGGCCGTAGTGGAGGAGACAGAACGAGGGAATTGCCACATTAACATGCGACAAAAGATACCTAATGAGCAGAAAACTTTCCTCGAAGTAGTTTCGGTGAAAATTTTACTGTTCTGAAAGAGGAACTTTTCAATACCTTTCCTCTTTTATTCCGACTTTCTTTCGTTTCGGAGGGTGAATTTTTGATACACTGCTCCGGTGTGATCGGATTTAAACTTAGAACTTACAGGTGATATTGCGGGAATCAGATTAGTGAAGTATTCGTAGAACTTATGTTGAGAAAATTATTCACCCTCTGAGATTTAATTTGGGTAAGAGTTCATTAAAATTATATTTGCAAGGCATCAGGTTTGTTGTACGGTATTGAATTCAGATAATATTTTAAAGATAAAATGAAATTTAGGAGAATTACAGTTACATATGAAAACTAGTCTGTATTGGCTGTAATTACAGCAGCGTGGGGCGCGGGGAGGTGATAACCCTGAGTGGGAGGTGCGAGCACATCGAAAATCAAAGATTATTCAAAATTATTTGATTCGCTGAAAAGAAGTAAAACAAAATACATTCTGACGCATTTACACTGAAATGATATACTTATAAATGCATGAATACTGCACAATGTATTTAGTAATTAATTTATCAATACTAAGTTAATATCACGTTTAATAATTACTAATGACTTCCATGGGTTTTTCATATACAAAATTTAATACTTAACTTGATAATTTGTATGGTTTATAATTAAAGTCGCAATGTATCTTTACGTTGTAGTACATTATTATTGCATTCAATACATTGTTATTGCAAGTACGAGGGTGCGATGAAACTAATGATAGAAAATTGGGTTGGAAACATTAAAAGTGTGAGAAGCACTGGATGACAGTAATACTGTGGATTTTATTTACAATTCTTGACTACTATGTAACCACTAGTGGATACATAGTAGTAATTTTGAAAACATGCATGCTATGTTTGTAACCTCATTTGGATACATGGCTTATTTAGGTGTACAGCTAATGTAACTAGTACATGAAAAATTATAAGGAAGATTTCCTTTTAATGGGATTGTATAAAATTACAAAAGTTTTGTTACAAAATGACTGGGTTACAAAAATTTGAAAAAATTAAAATTGAAATTAAAAAGTTTTTGTGATATTGCTTGAAATGTTCCTTGGAACAAAAAGCTTTTCCACATGCGTTACATAAGTGTATCGTTATTTTTGTTCCATTTATGCATTTTCTTCATCACAAATAGATAAATGCGTATCAGAGTCACTGCCGTATTCGTCGGCTTCCGGCAAATATTCTCATTCGTTGAAATCCGACGATTTCAACGAAATCGTTGAATCGTCGAAGCACTTTTTCTGGCAGGAAAAAGTTAATATAAACAAAAATAGTTATACAAACTTTAGAAAGCGAAATGAAACGCCAACAAAGGTGCGACTTCGTCAGCGGCAAAAGGAAAACTTGAATGTGTATCGTAATGTCAAGTCAGTATCACCAAAAATCTGGGATTTGCACGTGTTCCAGAAAGCGCAGTCTGGTAGCCAAGAGGTTAAACATGTTGTCAAAACTACTATTCATCGTAACTTTTTACATTAAAATTTTAATAATAACAGTAAGTTTTACACTTAAATTTGTCTCATGTAAATTTCATACATAATACAAAAAAGTTTTAGGATGATTTTAGACAGACATATAAATTGAATGCATATGTTTGTCGAAAATAATTATC
Source organism: Trichonephila clavata (assembly GCA_019973975.1). Taxonomy (NCBI): domain Eukaryota; kingdom Metazoa; phylum Arthropoda; class Arachnida; order Araneae; family Nephilidae; genus Trichonephila; species Trichonephila clavata. The sequence continues at coordinate 116,779 of BMAO01009596.1, read as the reverse complement.
ACTTAGAACAGAATATTAGTGCACATAAACATTTATAAGAACTTTTTACTGAATAAACGAAAATAAATTCTACAAATTTATATCTGTATAGGATAAATTTGCTGAATTTCTAGGGAAAGTTAAGAGTTAGATACTTTCTATATGAAACAAATAATAGAAAATTAAGCTAAAACTTTATATTTAATTCCCAATTAAACTACAAATATGCTATCTAAATAAATATAGGTATAAGATTAATCCCATCAACAATTTGCATAAAATAAATATTTTATGGCAATTTAACATGTTAGATTTATTTTTTGATAGTAAAATGAACAGTTAGAAATTGTTCCTTAAAACTTTAACTTATTTAAATAGTCTTATTATAAACAATGAAAGAGAAAGACAACCGAGAAATTTAAAGAATAAGAAAATTTCACAACACAGATTGGTTATTCGAATATATTGATTTTTAAACCCAGCAACGAAACTATCACGTTTCGTCGAAACAGGCTCTGACTCAAGATTTTATATGATAGATATTGAAAAGCAGCAGATTTGCTTTTCATTAAATTTAAATAAATTCTTAAATTGACTTAGAAAATCAGAATAAGTCTGTAAATTCTTAGAAAGTCAAATAAATTCTATTCCAATTCTACTATGCAGTCAAGTCTAAGATTCTTCTTTTTATGTCTTAGAACAAGTAAATGCGTGTAATACGATCATAAGGAGTTCTTTTTCATGCGTTGGCGTATGAATTCTGAGAAATCCTACATTAAAAAAGTTTTCGTCTGCTGAATTTATTTCGAAATTTCTAGAATTCTTTGCAACATGAATATAATAATTGATCTTTATGTACTTATTCAGCTTTCTAGATGAAAGATCAGAGAGATTCACTTCAATAATATTATTATTAAGTTTTAAAAAAAGCTTGTTTTCGATAATCTAAAGATTGAATTCCATTTCGTTCTAGGAAATTTGGAGTCATTATATTTGCATTTATAGTTATGTTGTCTCCTAATAATTGTTAATCAAATTCTTAAATAAAAGGAAAAAAAATTTTAGTGCATTTATCAATTAATGAATTAAATAAATAATGCGAAATTTATTTTATGGTCCCGCATTTAATCTTTACAGCAAGATAAAGAAAAATAATTAATTACTTTGTCATTTACATAGTAATTAATTAATTTTCTTTATCAGATTTATTCCAATTTTTCTCACAGCTCTGAGCAAATAAAATGAAAATTTAATTCTGTATATGTAAATTGGTTCGATCATTTACCGATTATAAAACTGTAGGATGTGTAAATTCGGCATGTGTGTAGATTTTCCAATTTCAAAATAAAGGGTTTTTTTTTTCAAATAATAAATTTAAATTAAACAAATAATTCAGAGACTTTTGCAAAAAAAAAAAATAGTAAAAGAAACTGAAATTCAATTATGTAACAAAATTGATAAGAACTCACGCTTCACAAATGACATCATTAATGATTTCAGACTCTAAATAATGTGAAGATAGCATATTAAACAGTCAAGAGTATTTTTGTACCCTTGACTCTTAAAATGATTTAAATTATATTATAGATTTCTTATAATATAGCCTACAGTAAAATACGTTTAACTCGAAAATGCTTAAGACGAAATATCGGTTAACACGAAATAATACAACGGTCCCGATAAACTACTATGTATTTTTATGCAATTTTTTCTCTTAACATAAAACGAAAACCACTTAACACAAAAGATTTCCTTTCTGGAAATCACCATATACCAGCTATCCAGTTGAGATTTACGAGGGGTGTGAAATGAGAGAGAGGGGTTTCACATATTTTTCGTAAAAAGGAGGCTAAATATGCTTTGAAATTCCCTCGAAAAAATCAGTGACACGAGCCAATTTTGTTTACCTAAGTTACTTTCACCCTCCACATCTACAAAAGCCATACAAAAACAATCCATATCTCATCAGTTGGCTGTAGAATGCATTGATGAATGCGTCGCAGCATGGGTAAAATCAGTGAGTTTGATTTATGATTCCCCCCTCCCCTCTTATTTTAGAAGAATTTTTTACGAGCACAATGGCAAAGAACTTGGGGGAAAGCAATTGACAATTTGTTGACAATTCTAAAAAAGACAATGCTAAGAAAAAATCAGATTATTTTCAAAAAATCAATAAATGTCTTGTTAATTTTTTTTGTTTCATTGATTTTTATTAAATACTAGCATATATACATATCTCTATTCAAGTAAAATGCACTTAAATAAACTTAATTTTGTTGCATATGTTTTTTTTTTCAATATCCTTTAACATGAAGTTATTTTAACGCGAAAAATATTTCACAGTCCCTTCATTTTCGTGTTAAACGATTTTCACTGTATATTTAATCTGCTACACTAAGAAATCTTAGGATGAATAATGAAGACCTTTATGTAAATATATATAAATTATTTGGAAAGTATTAATAAGCTGGGATAACTAACTTCTCTCTCTCTATATATATATATAAACACTATAATTTTCGTAAGGAATTCTTGAAGGAGCATTTAAATTCAGTTTCTCTAATATACTAAATTTCTGCAAAATTCAATAAATAACAAGATTACTAAATTAATTCTTTGAAGAACGAAAATATTAAAATTTAGTACCCTCCTACTTAGTCACTCACACAAAATGTTTTATTTAGTCAATTATTTAATTCTGTTTTCTTCTTTTTTATTGTGCATACACATTCCAATAATTCAAATGAACAGAACTCACCAATATATCCAAGTTAATGGATTAGAAAAATTTAGAAGAGGGAAACAAATGAAGCTGAAGGGAAAAAAAGGGGAATATGAGTTTACTGAAAGCTTTCTAGCTCTGCATCAATAAAATCATCCCACCAATGAAACAGACAACAATTCTTTCAATTTCTAAGCCGACAAAAGATATAAAAAAATCTCTCGGAAATGTTATGCAAGAAAAAGGAGGTGACCCTATTTGAATTAATATTCTGAAATTGTGTCACTTTTATTGAACATGTTGGGTTTTTTAAGTTTCACACATCATTTTTTCTGTTCTTATGAACTTCAGATCAAACAGAATAGAATATTTGACATACTTCTAATCAAAATTCCAATGACATTAGAGTCATTTGTTACGAGTATGTCGTTTCTGTCACAAATCTCTTTGGTATTTTAAACTTTGGTGTCACCTGCATATCTATGAATCAAATATTTTTGTATTATTTTATTATTTTCTATTATTTAGAGGATTAAGAATTGATGGAATAGAAATAATTTAATTTGAATGTAGATAGACTTTGTTCATAAACCAGTAGACAATGCAAGAGACAATATTTTAATCCTTTCTTTTTTTTAAATATTTTTTTAAATATAAACTCTGTTTCACTCTTACACTCACATACATACTCACATATATGTAGCCGTTCATCCGGTATAGTGGTTAGTGACTCTGACTGCTGCGCCGTAAGACATGGGTTCCAATCCTGGAAAAGGCATGAATGTTTGTAAATGTATATAGTGCCTTTGTGGCATGGGGTACTGAATGGCCACCTTCAGATCGAGGCCAACGAAGTTCATCGCGGCAAAGGGCTACTTTTCTACACCTGTAGTTAGTCGTAGTTTTGAGCACTATACAGGTGACAGTGTGATTTGGCTAAGTTCCACCCCAATTTAGATGGAGAACACCCTGGAGGTGGTCAGGGGGCTCCCACTTTCTTCCCACTTCACCAACCTCACAAGAGGACTTGCGGCTCAATGGCTATTTAGAGTGAATAGTTCGTGCTTATTAAATAAAATGCCTCCCCCCCCCCCTGAAAAGGACAGCTGACCTACTTCCCACTTGCTAATATTATTTACTCTTTTATCAAAGTATTTGAACAATTTGCGCCTGAATAAATCAGAAATCTGTAACTGAGTTGTACTTTATAGTTCTATTCTTAAGTACATATAAAAGTCACACACGAAATGATTAGACCATGTAATTTAAATTTTAACGATTTCGTTTTTTTTTCCTGCTATTGTATGTTTTTTTTACATTTACTAATTACTCGAGATTATTACAGTCTTAGTTTATTTATTTATATTTTCAGTTTGGTAATTTTAGTTAAAATGAAAAAATACAATATTTGGTCAACTCTCTCTTGAGATAACTAAGCAGAGTGAAAGACTATGTGTGAAGCTTAACCACTTCTACTGTATAATTATAGAGAAAACACATTTCAAAGATGTTATAACATTTAATCAATAAATGCACATGCTTGAACGAATCTATTTACAATTTTCTTTTAAATTTAAGAAGAAAACTATTCATTATATATAAAAGTATATGTTTGATGGAAACATCTGATTTGGAAAAAAGCTATACCACATCAGCAATGTTCTGTAATATAAATAATCCGGTAAGTTGCTGTCTAACTATTTATGATTTTGTTGACCAACAGTAACAATTTCATACAATCGGTTGTTTCTTTATAGAAATTTTATACTAATAATCATTAAAGTACCTGAGATTGTTTGTAAATAAATTTAAATAACACGACTTTTTTTTCAAAATTAAATTTAAAGGCACTAACTTAATTTATTTTTGGAGTAAGGAAAATTGAATCAGTACTTTAGCTTAGAGCAATTTTTTCCCCCTTTCTCTCTTTCAGTTTTTGCTTTTAGTTTGATTTTAAAGACAAGAAAAGTTAAAAACAGTACAAATGCAATGAAAAATAAAAAAACAAGATCGTAACATCATAATGCAATTAGATAAGAAACTAACGACTAATGTAAAGAAGTAGAACATTATCTAAGGATTCAGTTTTTATCAGCAACCGATAAAAATTATTTTAGGTTTTTTTTCAACGTACAAAATCATTTTGGTATAGTGAAGTTATATTGGAACCAGAAGATTGTGGAAGGTAATAGATAATTACCTGTTCCACACTCACTTTGTTGATCTTTATTTTAGATTTATTGAAAAAATAAAATAATTTTATAATTAAAATACTAATTCAATTTTGATCTATAAAATATTTTTCATTGTCTCAGATCATCTTTTATATTCGATGTCTCAAATCCTTCAACGTGTTAGCATCATATAGTCATTCATATCACAAAGTATTTTCAATGCTTATACAATGAATTGAGTATTGTAATGTCTCACTTCCCTTACTGAAGCGTGAATGGTATGCTGTAATATACGTATGCCATTATGTCAAAATATATGACTTATTTGATAAGTTAGACCTTTGTATCAGATCGTGCACGAGCTAAAGAGTGTATATATGTGACTAACAGCGAACAATAGGATTACGATAACTTGAACTATCGTTAATTATTACTATTTGCTAGTATTCCGTATTAACTAATTTGGTCATTATCTCCAGAATTCAGTGCCGAGTGACTGGAATGAGGTGAGTTTAAGTATCTACTAATAAACTCGCGTGCTTGAAGTATTGATCGGCAACACTAAATAGGCATTTATGTTATTCGCACTAACTGTTGCTGTATTCGAAATTTATTCACCGACTAAGCTATGAAAATTTAACTTTGATTAGAATATTTATCAAGAACTCATTTCATAAGCCACACTATGGCAGCGTGGATTATGTTATTGAACGTAAGCAATTGATTATTTAGAGGAGATTACTGTTGTATTATTCGTTGTATTTCTTCACTAATATTATCCAAAAAAAATTAATTACTGTGAAAAACGTTTAACGCGAAAACATTTAAGACAAAATATTGGTTAACACGAAATAATAAAACAGTTTCCACAAATTGCTTTATATCTCCCTGCATTTTTTCTCTTAAAACGAAATGAAAATCGCTTAACACGAAAAGATTTCTTTTCTTGGAATGAGCAAAATACAAAAGATACTAGCCGGATTGGGCTGTCTTATTGTATTATCGGAAGAATTCATTGCAGTAGAGGATGACAATGTGTGTACTGTCCCAATTATGGCAGACAAAGGCATTTTAGGACTTTTACAAAGCTCAAAAACTATAATTGATGCAGATTCAGACGACGAAAATGAGATGAATAATGCAGTTCCTGTTCCACGTCATCCGAAATGAGGAACCTCCTGAAAATTATGCGCAGTAATTTAGACTTCCATTAAAATGGTGAAATGAATAAGAAAATGGATGACATCGAGCAATTTGAAGCTGAAAAAACGATGCGAAGAAAAATATTAGATTGTTTTCCAAAAATTAAATCACATTTGTTTTTCAAAAATTTTGAAAATTTTGTGTTAAATTTCTTAAAGTTCTTATGAAAGTTTTTTTTTAATTATTTTTATTAAATATATGCATATATACATATCTATGTAAATAAAATAAACTCTAATAAACTTGATTTTGTTGATGTATGGTTTTTTGTGATATCTTTTAACACGGAAAAATATTTCACAGTTACTTCAGTTTCGTGTTAAACGATTTTCACTCAATGAACATTTCAACAATTTCTTCGACATAATCAAGCTATCCCTATTGAAATTTCCTTGATTTTTTTTCATTTCTTTCATTTATCACACAGATTTAAGACTGTTTTCTTTTCATAAGTATAAGAAAAATATTTCTCTTGATGACTTCGGATTTTTTTGAGGATAGTTCCACAAACAATGCAATAACTTAATAAATTTCTGTATGTGCTATATAGGCAGCATATGTTTTTTTTGCTGCATATGCTGTGAGGAACGTTAAGACAATATAGCAATAATTTCAGGTAACGAAACTCTCTTATTAATATCATTTCGTATAAAGAATCAACTATATTTCTCTTAGCTCCTATTTCACACTTTATAAAATGTGTATATATTTTTTCATTTACTTAACGTACACACAATCAGCGTATTTTCAAGTAAAAATAAATATTTTTTCTTAAATATCAAATTTACTTAAAGTTTGTTTTTCAACTCTATGATGAAGTAGCTAAATATATTTCTCATGAATGCTCCTAATATTCTTCACTTTTTTCGGAAGTTATTACCAAAACTTTCTCTTTTGCTGTTTCAAAACTATAAATTGCCTTTCAATATTCTAAATGAGAAGGAGGTCAACTATATAGTTAAGTAAGAAGAAAATGGAATCAATAGTTGAATGATTTTCAACGAAGTATACAGTTTTAAAAAATAACTTTTTATTATTCACTATAAATATAAGAAATATATAAATTTCTTTAGTAAAATTACCTTAAAGAGAGAGAGAGAGAGAAACTAGTTAAAGTTTTTTTTTTTTTAAATCTGAAAAATGCTTAGAAAATTAGAGTGCACAACTAAATGAACACCATTTTTTTTTTTAAATATACTAGTTCTTTCAAGTCAAAAAATGTCTGGCATCAACAGTTTATATTTTATTTGCCATCAATAAATACGGGAGTATCCGTAGTCGGTTAACCTCTCATTGACTTTTAAAGATTTGTTTTAAATTTAAATCAATTAATGAACAAAATATAAATCACAAAAAATGCTAAAATGTCAGTTGATAGAATTCTTCAATTTCAGGTAAATTTTCCCAAGTTTATTAAAGGTATCGCACTTCAAAAAAACAAAATTTTATAAAATAAATTTTTTTAAACTCATTAATGAACTGTTGAAAATGAAGTAATTCCAAAAGTTTATTCCTTTAATATTTTAATTGATCATAAAACCAAAATAAAATACAAAAGAAATGTTAACTGAAATCCCTTAATTTTATTCCTATGGTAACATTGAAAACGTGCATCAATTGGAAAAGATATAAAAATTAGCATTGAATGCCATTTACATACAGTAAATTAGAATATAAATTATTTGATTACCCTAATTATTCTATTGCAATGAAATTAATATCTTATACAAACATATTTGCATAATTTTATAAAATTGAAATGTTAACTTCATTCGTTTTGATATTAAATCCCTTTATTATAACTATCATTTACTTGTATATGATTATAGTTCACTAATTTCAATATTCATACACGTTTCATGCACACACAGTGATATATATATACAGTCATTGTTGTAACATATTTACATTACTTTATTATTCTCTTAGAAGTATGTTATCATATAGCTCTGCTTTACAAAAGTTAATACAATCACTGCATTATTAAGTCCAATTTATATTTTATAAATGCAATGTTTCTGAATTAAACCACATATATTTGCATGAGTTATTAATTCCGATGTTAAATATTGAGAAAAACTTATTAATTTCCAGTTAACTAAATACATTTATATACAATGTATCCTGATGTACATTGGAATATTTTATAGCTATTTTTCACATTATCCCAGAACTTTGCTGATAGCAACATATTAGAGAACATAATAATAAACAAAACTAGCGTTTAAGCTTAGATTAAATGACGCATAATGTGTAATATTCTAATTAGTAGTATCTGTTAATACAATACATTGTATCTCTATGAAAAATTGGAAAAAAACTTGCACACTGACTTTTTATGAAGAAATACTTTACAAGAAATTTTGAATAAAAGTAACAAAAAATAAGTTTTATTGATTAATCAATACTTTTATACCTGGTTTAATGCTTTTTTCCCTGCAGAATACTAGTCTACATCGATATCATAATTAAAGGTTGAAATAGTTTTCGATAAATGATACCATTTATGAGCCTCAAAAGACGTAGCATAAAATGTAACTTAAATGTAAAGATAAAACCCTTACTTGCGCCAAATATTACACAACCTATTTTCTTATTACTAAAAAAGTCAATATTTTTAAGTATTTTTATCTCTCTCAATACGATCTATTATTCTTGTAAAATTTAGTATTTCTGTTTCTCGTTATTGTATTTAAAAATCTAAAACAATTAAAATTATTCAACATTTTTTCTTTTCTTAAAAAGAAATTGACATATTTAAATTGATATCTTTAAAATCAGAACTTATTTAAAATCAAAAATTTCAGTTAGCCAAAAATAAAACAATATACTTGTTAAAAAGGAACATCTCCTTAACATGCTTACTAAATGATTGTAAGTACTCTACAATACAATAATTGTACAAGTACTATAATTAAAAAAATATAGAATTTCAAAATAAAATGGAATCGTGTAAAGAAACTCAGCTTGGTTTAACATTAGTTCTTCGTAATTTCAATTATAATTTTTAAGTTCAATTATACTTGTCAAGATATATAGAAATAATTAAGCCATGTATTGATTATAAAAGGCAGTAATAAGTATTACATAAAAATGTTTAAGAACTCTTACAAAGTTATTGTAGAAAATAAGAATAATATATTTAAAATAATCTACGAAGAAAACATTCTATATTAAACATTTTGGCCCGTTCAATATGCTGTATAACTACTGTTAATACACATAAAAGTGTTTTAATGTGTATTAACAGTAGTTATCAAATTAATTAATTATTTTAATATTATTAATAATTGAGTTATTGTGGTTAATAACATTTGAATCATAAAACTTATTTTTTCTTACTGATTAAATAAGAATAATCCTTATATTTTGATTATGACTCTCTTTATTTAAGGAAATTGAATAGCAGACGAAGACACGTTCTAGACACATAAACTCAATAATTTATCTTTACTTTAAAATTTTATTAAAATAATATTGACATATCGTCAAAGGATTAAATGCTATCACAACATATTTAAAAATTAGATTAATTAATTTCATACACCTGAAATTCCTTATTCTAAAATTCAAAACAAAAAAAAATATTACATTTGCTTAAATATGAGTTTTCAAATCCGAGTTATAATAGAATAAACTAAATGCAAATTCTTTAAACTTAAATTCCTTTGCTATTTCAATTAAATATCAAAGCTCTAATTACTTAATAACACCTAGGAAATTTGAACAAATATACTTTTTTTATCTATTGAAAGAGACCAAGATTCAAGATAAATATATATACTAATTATTTAAAAAATTCGCTTAAATATATTTTATAGAATAAATAAGTAAGAATACTTGTAATTTAACTGATTTATTTAAAATACTTTACAACGTTAAAAATTTAACTGTATACTATTTGCTGAATAAATGTGGGTCTCGTTATGATTTAAACACAAAATACCTATTAATAATTATTTAATAAAGGGATTAATTAATAGACAAATATTTAAATACTGGATTAGTTATATTGTAAGAAGTAATTACTAGGTATTCAAAATTTTTATTTAGATCTCTTCTGTTGAGTATCATTGATATTGCGTCAATAGACGATATTAATAGTAGACGAAAATTAATAAGACGATAATTATTTTAGGGAGAGTTTATAACTGTTTTGTATATTTTTTTAAAAAATTAAAGATAATTTATTAAATAAGATGTGAGATATTATTTAAATGAAATTTTATACTAAATTTTCATAAATATGCTTATTATAAAATTCTCCCAATTTGTGTGTGTGAATACATCGCTTTTAGTACCTGAAATAAAATATCTATTGTTTTCGAAACCCAAAGTTTGCTAAATTATATTATTTAAGTATAATTTTATACTAAATTGGTATAAAAATGCTTATTTTAAAACTATCCCAATTTGAATACGTTGTTTTTAGTACCTGAAATAAAATATATATTGTTTTCTCTCTCGAAACCCTAAGGTTTGCTAAATATTGTGATCCATATATTGAGTCTTTAGTTTCTTGTTAGTTTAAAAAGTAATCACTTAAATATTCAATACATATATTTAATAATTATTGTTTAATACACAATGTACAAAAATAATGAATGAAGCAAAAAAATCTAACTTTTTAATGAAACTAAGTAAAAGAAATCTTTGAAAATGTTTGACATTTAAATAATTAAATAGAGTATCTAAATGTTATATATAATTTTTGTAAAAATCAAGGCAAAACATTATCTGATATATGTAAATATATTTGAAAAAATTTAAAGTGCTAGATTCCTTTGTAAAAATGACTAATACTTTGAAAAATGGAAGAGAGTTCTCTATATCTTACTCTTTTAAAATACTTTGAGGGAGAAAAACTGTAAATACATAATACATGACACGGAATTTGACTCTTGACTGTGTAAAATATAAATCTTAGAAGAAGAAGTATAAATCTTAGTTAAGTCGCAGGAAAACAAAGAAACTTGACCAAGAAATTCAAGCAAATACAATTCTTTTCCTAAGTACACATATGTGAGTCTTATCAAAAATGCAATCTCATCAATGCACAAAAGGTAGAATATTTTTAGAAATTGCTCTCCGAAATATTTATTTTTCAACAATTTAAGGAATAATGTTCCAGATAATTGGCTATGTTAAGCAGTTTCATACATGTAAAATGCAAATACAGCAATAAATTGAATTTCGTTCAAAATTCGGGAAATAATTTATCAAATTTATTTATAAGAATTGTCACTATAAAATCAATGTTAATAGACATTATTACAGAAAGTAGAAGGTACAAAATAACCCTTAAACGTAAACATGTTTTCCACTCTAATTGAATTTAAAAGTTCTATTGGTAAATTAAAAAAAAAGTGTTTTGTGATTCTCTTTTAGATTATCCGATTTTCCTGCTTTGGGTATAACAACACCCTTTTAAAGAAATAAATAATCAAATAATTGAAGATACATACAGAATATTTCAGAAGTACGGTCCCATATACTTAGTCTTAAACTTTAAAAAAGTTATTAAGTAAAAAGCAGCGTAAAAATATACAAAAAGAACCTAATTCTATCTTATTAAATTAAGTAAATAACTTAATAAACAAAACAAAAAAAAACGATTTCAATAATATGAGAAAGCGATACAATCAGAAAATATTTGTTTACTTTAAAAAATATTTATTTCCTACACAGCGATATATTTCTTGCTGATAGATTCAATTCATACTTATTATCATTCGTTTCAACAAAAGGGTTTGTATCCTCTTTTAAAATAAATACAAAATAGCATATTGTTTTTGTTTGTATAGTAAATTGCATTGTTTTTTATTTCTTTTAATGTATGCTAAAAATTCTGTTCTTATAATGAATATTTTAATTCGAAATTCATGTTAAGTGTTCTATTTTAAACAAAATAGGCTTTTTACGTATTCATACGAGCTGAGAAAATTTAGAACATAAAATCCTGATTTTTTTTAAATTTTGCATTGAAATTTCTAGAATCTTACAATTAAACTCTCGGATTGAATTTAATAGATGTAAGTATATTATCTTCCTTTTAAAATAGAATACACGTTATAATTATTTATAAGTAGCTTTTTCATTTCACTCTCCCCAACTTCATTTAAAAATTTCTCTATCTCATTAATATTTATAATTAATTTGAAATTAAGTTTGGGCCAAATGAGTTTTTTTCAGGTAAGCTCATTCAAGTGTTGGGCCGATAATTATTTTGGCTATCATATATAAGTAATGATTTTTTTTATTTTCAAAACATGCTAGGGTATATTGAATAAAAATTCTTATAACTTATTTTTTTATTTTATAACTCTGAATTCGTTCAGTGAAATATAAATGAATTCTTTAAATGTTTCCTAATTTGTATTAACAACGCAAAATCTGGAAATAGTTTTTGAAAAAATTCAACTTTTTAAAATAAATAGAAGAAATGTATACCTTCTATATGTATCAAGGGGCTGAAAGTCATGTATAATACAACATTGTTGAGTATAAATTCTATACCTCTGATCAGAGAGAGTAAAAATAATTAATAAATAAAAGATATTATAGGGAATAATTAAAATAAAATGGATAAAAGTAAAAGATAAGATACTGCAATGAAGTCAGCTACACAAGTAAAAAAAAGCTTAGTAAAACTTGAATTCCTTTTTGTCCTTTTTTTTTCCTTAATGCTATTCAAAGGCAAACTTCCGTTTCGAAATTCAAACTCAAACCATTGGAAATGAAATCAAATCTGTATCTTTAGAAAATATAATCATTGTATGGCAAATTCTGCACAAAATTTTTTCTCGCATTCAATTTCGTTAAAAAAACAGCAAAAACTTCAATTTTCACACACCACTTTTTGCTTTTATTTCTCTCCTATAGAGAAAATGTGTTTAGAATCATTTATCATAAATTACACAACTAATAAATGAATATAATTAAATTTCTAACGATTGCATCAGAATAAAAATAATAGTTTTGTGCCATAATTATTTTTATTCCAAGAACATTTTCAAATCATAGAAATACCTTCCCTAAAGTCGTTAATATATTCTTTTTAAATTGATAAACATAAATAACTTCTAAAATTCAAAATAAAATTCTTATATTTTGCGTTAAGAGCGCATAAATAGACTAAGATTTGTAATTATAACTTATTAATGAGACAAGCATATCAATTTATTTCAAAAGAAATTTTGAACCCTTATTGTTAAATAAAGTTAAGACCCCAAGAGTTGTTTTTACAAATTTTTAGCTGTTAAGCAAAAATAATTTCAAACATAGTTTTATTTTTTAAAAGAATTATTATTAATTTTTATGATCATGTTTTAACTTATAAAGCACTGCATCTTTCTTCTAATCACACGTTCAGGTCTCTTGAACTAAAACTCTTCTTATAATTTTATACCTAAAGTACACAATTGTAAAAGAACAAAACTACAATATGTTTTAATATAACAAGCAAAATTCCAAATCATTTTTTGTAATTCATAGGTAATAAGGTAATTAAAACTCCAGCTATTAGAAATACTGAATCCATTTTTACTTCAAGTGCATCAAAGCTAAGCTTCGGAAATTTATCCAATGATTGAAAATTTTAAAAGTTTATATGTAATACTAAAATGTATAAACTCCTAAATAATATGAAAGTAATATTGAAAGGAAAGAATAAACTGATATTTAAATTCTCAAATGAGGAAAAACGAGGTAAAAACAGATAATTTTCATTTAAAACGCTCTTTTTTTCTAATCATGAATGTCGTAAAATTGCAAAATAAAAACTTGCAACGAATGAAGAGTTAAACAAATTTTCAACTAAAATTCCTTTAAATTGAAAATGCTCATTAATTCAAAATAGTCTGGAATCAAATCAGAGGAACATTGACAGTCCGTATTAATAATTTAAAGTTTTCTCCAAACACACATTAAAAAGTAAATGCCAAAACATTAATACTTTAATAATTGAAAATAGCATTATATTTATTAATTTCATTTAAGAAAAAATTAAGTAAAACGTACAATTTAAATTGAAAACTTTTTTTCTGAATAACGAAACTCTGGAATTTCAAAAACGAAACTAATTTCAAATAAACTAATTTTATAAACAGTTTTTTTTGTTTTCTTTTTTAAATAATTATTTGAAATATATTAGTGATCAACTCACCGATAGTTGTCAACAGCAACAATAAAATGGTTCCCGGCACAACATCCATGCAGAGTGTGGGCTGCACGTGCCTATGGGTACAATACTTAGGAACCAACCGTTAGCTGAGTTCCTTCCACTTTCAGTTTTCAGCCATGCACTGACTCCAAAAATCTTCTCCCTTCTCACCACGTGCTTTAATTCTCCGCACCCCTTAACGCGCATGCGTGACTGTATCAAGAATCCCATCCAATCTCCCCTCCCCTAAAACTTCTAAGCAGTGTAAAATTCGTCTCCGAGTTGAAAATCTTTCTGTATTTTTCCCGATACAGAAAATTATTTGGTGCGAAGCCAGAGATGGACAGTCGACCAGGTTCGATCGGAAAAACTTTTTCCTGGCAACTTCGAGTAGGTTTGTGTCGGGGGAAAACAGGAAAAGCACAGGCGGTTCGCCAAGGGATGAAAAATGGAAGGTATCAAGGGTAGAAATGGAAATAATTTTTTCAAATACGTCAGCATGAACATCGAGTATTCAAGAACACACATCAGACAAAATATATTTTATATAAAGTAGTACCATTTTTGTTACTCAAATGAGTATCAGATAAAAAAAAAACGAAGTTAGGATGAAAATATATAATTTATAAATAGTTTCCTCTAAATGAACATATTGAAAACAATATCAGCTTCTTTTTCATCATTTTAATACTTGCAATGATGAAAAAGAAGTTAATGAATATCAGTAAGGAAATGTTTTCCTTAACAATTTCAGTGATGTCTGTAAGAGAACGCTAAACAAGAACTCGCGATATTATATTTTTATCTTTATATTGAGATGTAAGGTTCATCTATTTCCAAAGTAACAAAAGAACATTGCATATAAAATACGAGAGATTAATATTAAGTTTATCAACAAATAAATCTATAATATTCTATGGTTCATATTTCACGTCATGAACCTAAATATTTACCGACACATGACTTTCCTCAAAGATTTAATTGTATTTTTATATAAACTTCAGCTTAATTTAATTAGAAACGTAAATGCATTAAATGAATCAGGTATAAAAAAAGCAGCTTCTTTTCTTCGTAAAAGATTCGCAATTTTTAAATAAAAAGAAATCTAAATATTTCTTCCTTACTTGTAATAGATAGATTCATCAGTTTGAAAATCTTAGATTTAACACAGATAATTTGAAAAATAGGTCTGACTTATTTTAAAAACTTTAATTAAGATAATATATATCGTATCATCGTTTCAATTCACAGCTAGCTTAATTATTTTTATAAACGTAATAGAGAATACTGAGCTCATGAACAAAATATTAGATGTAATGTCAAGTTTTTCATAAAATTTATACATTTTCCTAATTTGTGTAGAAATAATTAGATTAAAAAAAGACCTAATTTTTTTTAAAAAGTGAGCTTTTTTAAAAGAAAATATTTTTTTTTACATTTTTTCATTTTGTGTTTACTTATTAAAATAAAAACTAATACGAAATATTTAATTAAATTCAATCTTAGAATTCAGGATAACTCAAGGTGACTCAAATTTACTTTCAAATACTTTTTGTTCCCAAATAAAAAAATAAAAAACTGTTGCAAAAATATTAGAGAGCTTGGTGAGAAAAATTGCACCCAATTTAAACCGTAAATGCACCTGTTGTAGTGAATTGCGGTTCCAGAACATTTCCTCCGTTCAAACGTATTTTTGTTCGTTTTGTTAGAATACCAGAGCTTGATTTTCCTTCAGAGATATTGCATTCTTATCGTTTTTCTAAAATTCCTTTATTTTTTTAAGAAAAATATTTATGCTACAATGTCTAAATTTTGAGGGTGGAAGCTTGTGGATGAATTAAAACTTCTTCGTGTTTATCCATACAAGGTTAATGTTGAAAGATCTATATTATTATTTAACTTTAAGAAATGGTTTGTTATATTTAAGTATGTTAAAGTTTAAAATATGTGTGGGATGGGTGGTTGCACATTTACTAAAAATGGGATCAAGTTTTAAAAGTAAATTATAGCATTTGAAAAGTTTATCTTAAACTCTTTTTTTGGTCATAAAAAATCTCGCATATAAATTAATTACAATTTAACTATTGATTGTTGCATTATCGTGATTTATATTTAATCAAAATTCCAAGAAATTACTGAGTAATGTGAAGTTACTCAGAATTCTTACGTAATCATAAAGTTACTAACTTTTTTTTGAGACCCCGAGACGTTAATCTATTTCTTTTTAATTTATTTTCCTTAATAGCGTATTTTGGAGCCAAACAATTTTGAAATTCTAATGATTTAATTTTCTTATAAAAATTAGTAAGGAATATGTTACTGTGATTCTTTTTTATCATTAAAGCATTAATTTATATATACATATGTATGTATATATATATATATATATATATATATATATAGTTAAAATTCTCTACTAGAGAGAGATGAATAATCAATAATCAAAACTTAAAAAATTGAAATTGCAAGATAACCAGACAAAAGATTTTAGAAAGGATGTATTAGAAACTGAAAATAATAGAGTTTAAATATAAAAATATGGATGCTACAGTATTATAAACATTGATGAATTAGAGAATAGCTCTTTATATAAAATAATTTAATTAAAAGTGGGGTTGTGAACATGTTTTTTGGCCAGCCAACCTTCCCCCTTTCTGTTAATAATACTGTGCAAAAACTTATTGAAAATACTGGATAGAGTATCTAAATCCATTACAAGAAAAAGGTAACCTACCTAAAAATTGCATTAAAAAATGCAGAGCTCTCTAAATCTGAGTACAATAATCAAGTTATTAACAGATTCTGGACCCAAATTCAAATCCAAAGCATAGGAATGGCCGAATAGTAGCACTTAGCAAAAGTATGATAAAAATCTAAATTAGAAATTAAAAAGTGTATACATACTACCATTACTTTAAGGACACTAGAATTTTATATGAATTAAAAAGAATAAATAATTAAAGAGAATAAGGAAAAAGTAATTTTATCTAATATTAGGATATGGAGGTAACTATATCTATCTAGGACAAAAAAATTACAATAATAAACTATTACTATTCTATGGAATTTTAATCTTTACTATTTAGAATTTTTTTATTCAAATAACTAATAATAAAATTAATTGGGTATTTTTGAATTAAGCAATATTTAGAAAAATGTTTATAGTTTTTTTTTTTTTTTTTTAAACTAGAAACTTATTGCGTTGTATGTAATTAATAACAATATTTCTGAAAATAGAAACATGCACATTTGCACATTATTCACCCAATGAGGTACATGTACATTACTCTCCCTATATATATATAATTTATTTACTTGTAAAAAAGAAAGTACAGCAGATATTTAATAAAAATTTTAATTTTTATGATTAACATTTTGTAATTCAAGAAAAAATTTTATTAAAAAAAACATATTTAACACCTCCATGCCGATAATTTTAGCTGATTGAAAATAACTTGAAATCGGTTATTTTTAAACTTCTAGTCATGAAAATATTGTGTTAATCAATTCTCTAACATAATTCTTGATATTTTCGTCATGAAATATAATTTAGTTTGAGTTTTTTTTTTTTTGACAAATAGCATTTACATAAAGGAAAACTTTATATTACTTATGAATAATAAAAATAAGATAGAAGTTTTTAAATGGCTTGACAATAAGTTTTTCTGAAAAGCTTCTCATTTTCTTTAGTATTTTAGTAATTTAGAAAGGTCTGTCAATACTCATGCTCATAAACTGAAATGAATTTATTCATGATAAATTCAATTTAAAGAATAAAAATGTGAATTTTCACGTGTTTTAAAAATTACATAAGAAAATACAAAGGCATATATTCAAAAGAACATTAAAACAACTCTTTATTTTTAAAAGTTTTTAGTTCCAGAAAAGAGTTTCTGTATTTTTCACTAATTTGCCTTCTTTTATCATCTTTTTTCATACAACTTTAAACATTTCTTATGGAAAAAAGTTACAATACAGTTAAATAATGTAAAAAAGTAAAAGGTTTTCTAAAAAGTTATGACAAAAGTCTAATAATGTCTGGATCGTTTTCAACGAAGTGATTTTTTTTCTTATCAAAAAATTAGTACTCATTTTAATATGCAAACCTATCTTCCAAGAAATAAAACCAAGACCATTTTTCAATTGATTCAAGTTATTTAATCACAGCTTTGATCAAATTAAACCAGATTGCATTGTCTAAAATAATTAATTTTAATTTTGAAACATTTAGTTAATAACAAATTTAAAAGAAATATGTGGTCATAAATTTTCCATTTTATATTTATTTGTTTCTTTCTTAATTTTAAATAATCTTCCGAAATACTTCACTAAAAAACACAATCAAAAAGTTAACCAATTATGTAGGTGAATATTCATGAAACAAACCACCTAAAAATAAGCGAATTTTACTTCTTTTCTGTTAAAAAAAAACTCGACTTCATGATATTTTAGACATTTTTAATATTTGAATTGAATGTGTAGGAATCTATATTCAAAACATTTTTATTCTGACTCAGAAAAAGCATTTTATAATATCTTTTGGATTGACTTGCTTGTTATGCGTGCTAGATCCTCACAATGACCAAGTAGCTATAACATTTGCAATATAAAGTAAATTACGAGTTCAAATCCTAAGCTATATATATAAAATGTCTCTTTTATAATCTATATACAAAGTGGAGTGAATGTGTTCTTCATTTTCCCTTTATATAATTATATACTCCACTTAGAAATAATAATCAGTTCATCCCTTAAATTTCGATTAAACAAGAGCATACATTGGTAGTGAGTGCGAAAAGAATATAAATTTATTCTCATGTACACCGCTACATTTTTGTCTAATTTAGAAACCTTAATTAATGCACTCGAAAAAGCACAACTTTTGTTTTTCTCCAAAAAGGAAACTTTTCAAATATAGATGCTGAATTAGATTTTATTATATTTTTGTTTCTTTAAGACTATTTTATTACTTGTTTTACAACACTTACATCTACAGACGGTTATAAAACTAAATTTCCTTCTAAAAACGTAATATAAAACTGCTTTTCTGGAAGATTTTTCCTATTTAAAAGAAATAGAATTGGGCGCACTAATTCTGTCGTTTTTTACTTTATAACTTTCCACAAATTTATAAATTTTGTCTGGATAGAAAAATCTGGAGGTTTATGTCTAATTACTTTCTTGATTAAATTTATTAAAATGCAAATTAATATATTATATTAAGGTGCGATTAAAATAATGTATTTTATTCTAGGATTATATATATATTTATTTTTTCTATTTATTTACTATTTTGGAATTACTCTAAATTACTGAATTGTTAGCGAAAAAGATAATTATTCATAAAACAAAATTTTAAATTTCTAACGTCTCTTGATAAAGTAATTTAGTATTTGTCTTACATTCCATGTAATTCATAATTAATAAATTTTCTTTAAAAAAGCCCATTTAATCCTAATATTCACAATGGTAGTTATTAAAGGCAAGAATTTATAAATATAATTAATATTGAATTTCTACATTGCTTAGTATACAGTCTGTTGCTTACCAAAAAAAAAACCTTTGAAATTATGAATCTTTAATTTGAAAAAAAAATATGGTTCATTTTTTTTCTCTAGTTAAAGTAATTCTGAATTAAAGCTTCTATTTACAAAATACCTTCATAAAAGAATAATTTAATAATTTTCAATGTTCTTAGTATCGAAACTAATTTACATGACGGAGAAAACTTAAAAATATACATCTGCTGACCAAGGTATATTTCTTAAAAACTATAGTATAGTTCATACAATTCAAAATTTGTTCAAAAATATATTACAGCAATAGAGTAATTGATGGTATTGAAACAAACTACTCTTTTTTCCCCTTTTTCTGCTCTTTTAAAATTATTAAAAAAATATTTTTGCATAGTTAATTTATTAGCATCAATAGTAATATTATTATTATATTTCTTAGGTAGAACTCTCGATTCAAGTCTGTTATCCTTTTTCCAAAAATTCGCATTCTAAGATTACATATTTACACAACACTATATCATTTGATATCCCAAACTTTTTATCGAAGCTAAAATCGTAGTAAATAATATAATTGTACTGCCACACAATTTTTAACTACCGTATTTTTTGAGTCTAAGCCTGGCATCAATTATATCACCACACCCCAAACTCTCAACATGTTTTTGTGAAAAAATAAAAGAAATAGACATAAAGAGTTATCATTATCCAATATTTATACGAAAGTTTATAGAAAATCAGAAAAAGAACAAATAAGAAAGGAATAATTAATTTATTCTACGAGTTAATTAAACGCTTTTTAATAAATACACAAAAAATATTTTTTAAGAACTTTTTAATAAATACATTCATTACTTTAAGTGTTGTATTCAACCCTTCTCCAACAAATTTTTTCGCTTGTGATTCTAAGCCGTACCCAATTCTCAATAGCATTAACATTGGAAAAACAGTGCGGCTTAGATTCGAAGGATTACAGTAATTTCAGTATCCGTAATTACAGCTGACTAAAAAACCCAAAAGTCAACAAAGGCATATTACTAATCACAAATTCTCATTCATACTATTATGTAAAATTTCATAATTATTGTCTATTAATAATGAATTTTTAATAATTCATATTTTAACTAAGCAATCAAATATTTTATGACTTCCACGAGAGGATATTTCATGCATAAGGAATCCTGCACAATTAAATACACTTGTACATACATCGAACATTTTCTAGAATATTACAGCGAAAGTGATATTAGGAATGTGCAGAGTTCCAAAGGATTCCCTTCGATTTATTTCTACCAAAGTATTTACAGGTTTGCACAGAGACTAACAAAGGCCGAAAACACAAGTGCGCTTTAATTCATCCAATTCCTTTACAGCTCTCAATTTGGCATGAATAACAAAAGTAAATATCTATTTGAGGTTAATAGAATACCTAACTGAAGGAAATACGATGCAAGCTGCAGTTAAAATTAAAAGTAGATTCAGACCCGTCTTTATCGCTATCAACGTCAGGGATTATATTAACAAAACTACATTTTTTTTTCTGTACGCAGCTCAGATTAGCCTGTAGTCTAATCTGTCGGCTCACTTCCCGACTGGTTAGAGAAAAGTATGTAAAATTAAACTCGAAAAAGCAGTTATTTTTAATTCCTACATATTTCCATAAGTTTCGAAAATGAATTGGACTCTAAAAAACATAAGATCGATAAAAAACAGAATAAGATCATTTATATAACACGATGCAATACAATTAAGAATTTGTACCAAATATAAATGTTTGGAAAATTTCTAAAAAAAAACTATCGTGAAGAAATTTTACAAGAAAAATAAAAATAATTATATATATGTTAAAATTTAATCATTGTTTTTTTCTAGTGCTTAAAAATAACAACAACAATTCATGACAGTCAGTTTTACAATTTTCAAGTAATATAATGCGAAATTTGTTGTAAATGGAAGGGTATCAATAGTATTACCTTAAATGATATATATGGTGATATTTTTCGTTATATATCACGTGTAAAGCTAAAGGTAGGAAGCAGTTAAGCCTCTTGGTATTGATATTTCAATATTTTACTTTCAAAATTGTGTAAGTATAACAATACCTTAAAAGAGCCTAATTATCTCCATTCTTATTCCCTGATGAAGCAAATTCGGAAAAAATAAGAAGTTAGTTTTTATCAGTTTAGAGACAAAAAAAATTAATCACTTTTTATACCAACTGGTTTTAAATAATTTCCAAAATTGGGAATCCTCTGCAAAATTAATGGACTAGTTTAATTATTTAACTTTTGTTCAAATATCGATTCGTTATGAAGTATTCTATGAAATTCTTTCGTTATGATTTGTTATTTCATGCAAATAATTTAACAGTAACAGGAAATAAAGCTTTAATATCATTACAACAAGATAAAGCTAATTCAATGGGTTTTTTTCATTTAACATTATTCCCTATGTCTAGCACATAAAAGGCATCATCTCAATTTTATATTTACTCTCTTATTTATTCAAGAGAGAGAGAGAGAGACCATTTATGCTAAAGGTTACAGACCTCTTGATAATGATTGAAAAGTGGGAGGAATTGAGTCTCAAGTGATTGATACAAAAATATTTTTTAAAATGTATCAGAAGAACAACACACATTTTTATCTGATATCTATGAGGGAAACACAAGCAAAATATATATTGTAGTTACACTAATAAGACTAATTACAATTACATTCACTAACGCAAGAGATCCAAGTCTAATTTAAGCAATTACAACTAGTTTATACTAAATTTTTCAACAATTTAGAAGCTGTTAAACTTTCTGCAACTTTTCAGAATGAAATATTTAAAGTCAATATATATATATATATATATATATATATATATATATATATCATATATAAAATATAATCTGTGTTTTATACTTAATACTAATTGTAAATAAACAACTAAAGTGTGTTACGTGTTAAACATCAATTACACATAACATTGTTAATTTATGATTTGGAAGTAATTAATTTTTGAGAGTATTTAAGTAATCAATCTTAAATATAAAATTTTCCCGATTCATATCTTTAACATTTTGATTTATATAAATCAACTCTGAAAATGTTACTTTGAACAGATACTTCAGGAAAGTACACTGAATTGAAATTATTTTAAATTTGATTCCAAATTATATTTGTCCTTTTACATTCAGACAAAGCATTGAAAAAATATGCACAGATTATATCTAAAAACCAAATATTACTTGCTGAGTGAGTTGTTTTCAAGAAACTGGCTTTTCCATCTGAATATTTTATGCTCAACCTCTTATTAATAAGAGCCTCAAAACCCTAGGGATCTTCAGGGAATAGATTGAGCATTGCTGTTTGCGTTGTTACTTTTGCAAGAGAGTAAGGTCTTATATATTCAGAAAATATGTTTCTCATTACACTAACATTACAGTCTGTTAGATACTATCTGAATAAAGGATGATAAAAATGATACAGTCAGAAACTGTTCATTTGGAATGGAATTTTGTTCAAAAACATGCATAAAAATAACCCATTTCGAATAAAAATAATACTGTTTTCTGGGCCTTATTCTATTACGTCAATTAAAAATTGAGTAACAGAGAGTCTGCTTCACAAATTGTTAGAGAAAGTAGTCTTTGCTATGGTCGCCCATCCGGTATAGTGGTTAGCGATGCTGACTGTAGGGCCTGGGTTCGATTCCCGGAGAAGACATGGATGTTTGTAAATGTATAGTGCCTTTGCGGAATGGGGGTACTCTAAATAGCCGTCGAGCCGTAAGTCCTCTCGTGAGGTTGGTGGATGTGGAAGAGAGGTGGGATGCCCCTGACCCTCCCCCAGTGTGTTCTCCTTCAAAATTGGGGTGGAACCGAGCTAAATCGTACTGTCACCTGTATGGTGCTCAAGGCTACGGCCAACGACAGGCGTACATGCAGCCCCTTGCCATGATGAATTTCGTGGGCCTGAATCTGACGCAGTCGAGATCAGGTGGCATAAGAAACATCAACAACAGTCTTTGCTATATTTGGTTCAATGTTTATGAACGTTGCACTACGAAGCAACGGGAGAGGTATTGGCAACGAATCTCATAAATTTGATCATGGTCAAATGATAAGGGCCACAACTGTGCAGACATCCCTCTCTCTAAAGTTCCACACCACGCCAGCTTGAGGACAGGCTTGACAGATTTAATGTGCCTTATCAGCCTCTCTACACTGTGGTTTTCAGTACACACAACTCTAAAACGCTGTACACCAGTCTGAAGCCATGACTGTTCGAATCCCATGACCTTTGCCGTACAGAGGCACTGATGCACGATAAATCAATCGAAGCTCAAAATCCTCATGCTGGTGTGGTGTGAATAATTAAATAGTGGGGTGTTGTGTGCGTTGATGTGCTACACCACATCAACGTAAAGTGAACCTCGGATAACGCCGAAACTTTCAGTGTTTTGGGAAAACATATTGCAAAGCCATTTTCTGCGATCTCATTTTAAGGTAACTAGGACGTTAAAATGCTTCCAGTTTCGTATTTTTTATTTAACTGTTAGAAAAATGGATGAGACTACACTTTGCTGCACCTATAGATGTATTATTTATGAAATTTAGATAAATAGAACGCTAGAAAATTGAGTTTTAAAGTTGTAAACATATGTGATGTGATTATAATTCAGGTACACCTTCTTCAAAATCGGTTTTGAATATAATATAAATTTTAAAATACTAACTTTTCTGTACAAGGAATGTAATTTTTTCTGTATTATGTTCAAACTTTATGAGAATTCTACATTTTTTTGTGCAAAAATTAAGGAAAATTTAAATAAACTAATACCAAATTTTGAAATAAAACTTTATTTTTAAAATGTTAATTATGTCTAGTTTTGCATTCATAAATACTCAGTGAAGTCCTTAAATTATAAATGAAGTGGATATGGTACAAAGTGAATCTTGAGGATTATCTCATATACATGAACACAAAAACACAGCTTCTTTAGTTATATTTTTTAAGCACAAAGTTTCGATTTAAACTAGATCTCAAATTAACTCTTAGACATTTCCTTTCTGTATTTTTAAAACAATACTTAAAATATGTGTAAGGAATGAGGGAATATCCTATAATGATGGTGTTCTATGGTATTTTTAATGGAAGATGTTGTCAATCGTCGATAACACGTGTTAATTAGAGTTTGCAGCCCGGATCCCGGTGGTTTTTTCAAAGTCCAGGATCCCGGGATTTAATTTTTGTCTAAATTATATTTTGAAATTTTTTTTCAAATTATTGTGAATCTGGTATTACATTTAATGTATCTTATTTATTTTTTTGTACTGTATACGGTTAATGTTAGTTTTCTTACGTGTTGAACCTTGAAGGGTTCGAGGTCGGTGTGTATGTTAAACTGTGAAATTTCATATGTTATCTCTTATTCTCTTACTTTCATAGGTAACTTTCTCCCCATCGATCGCGAGTGGGGTCAGAAAACGGACATTTCTCCCACCTTCAGGATGTCCGGTGTCAGCTAACTTGGACAGAGGCGCTTAGAATTTTTGGAAGATATCTAGTACGGTTTTCAGCCCCTGGATCCCGGGATCCTGTAATTCCAAAACCCCTGGATCCCTGTGTTTTTTCTAATCCGGAAAACCCGGGATTAAAATAACTGATTCCGGGATTTTAATTTTGTCTAAATTATATTTTTAAAAAATTTTCTCATAAAATTTTTCTAAGAATTTAATTTTTAAAATTTTTTTCCGTTTATGAAATATGTACGTAGAATTTTTTCCCGCAATTATAAGTGCTATATGTAAAAAAAATATACACACAGTATGGAAGAATACCGTCGCAAATACCTAAGTGGCTCACTGCAATGTTTACACAATAATATAAGCAACATCACAAGAATAGATTTTGTCACGGTTCCTTCTTCAATTAAATGCCATTAATTAATAGCGGACCTGCTTGGAAGACTTAAGACACTTCAAATCCCATTGTATTACTAATAGCTCACGCAAATGGATCTTCAATTTCAAATGAGGTAACACTTGAAATTAATCACATTCTGATTCAATAACGGGATCAATTTATACACAAAATTCATTAAGAGTAGCTAAAGAACTAAATAAAGTTACCAAAGAGGTATAGGTAACAATGCAGTCTATTAGATTTGAGACGCTGTCATCAAAAATTCAAACAGAAATGTCTCTTTCTTGAAAATGGAGGGATACGTGATGACTACCTGAAAAGAACATACTCCTATTTAATGACGATAATACCTACTAGTAAAGATTTTGAACGTGCATTTTCTGCGGCAGGACCATTTGTAACAAAATAAGAAGCCGTTCCAATGATGAAACGCTAGAGGAGCTGTGTTTTTACAAGCTTATTTACAGAAACACAAGAAATGAAGAAATGCTTTTTATTAATTTCATAATGTACTATTTTTATTTGTTTTTTTATTATGAATTAATTTTTTATTTGTTTCATTAACATAATTTTAAATCAATTTTTAATTATTTTTTCAGTTTTATTATGCAATTTCAATTATGGTAATATGTAAGTATTTTTAACAAATAGTCCAATCCTAATCCCTTGGATTTGGATAATATAATCCCGAAATCCAGGGATTGAAAATATGACACGGGATTGCAAACCCTAGTGTTGATGAAGTAGGGAAAGTGTAATTAAAAAGACTTCTGAATAATTTAGAACTCAAAATTTACAATTTAAAAACTGTATAATGATGCAAAGTAACATAATTAATGATGGTATAGTTTTATATTGCATTAAAAACTATAATTTTACAAATCGTAGATGAAAACATCTTTATTTGCAATTTTCTCAAAATGCATTTTTTTGGTGATTCCGGTAAACTTTTCTCAAAATCTACTTTATCTTTAGTAGAGATATATTGCATGTTATAAAATTCACAAACTTCCAATAAAATGAATCATTTTTTTTCAAGCAAGCATACACATATTTCAGATATAGCACAATTTCTGCATAAAGCTTAAAGGGAATTTAACTAACAAAATGTAACTTTTTAAAAATTTTGTAAATCTTTTTTTAAAATTTGATTATATTTATTATATGGACTATTATGTTTAGAAACACACTGCAAAATTTTAAAGCTGTGTATGCAGTGGATTTTATGCAAAAATCGAAACTATCGAAAATAAAAAAAAATAGTCATTGATTATTAATTGCTCATACAGCTTTGTTTATAATTTAAAATGAGATTTTTTACATTAACTGGTACATAAATATATAAATAGTTCATTGTAGAAATATCATATGCGTTGGTTTTAATTTAAGTAAATGAGAACCATTTAAATTTGGTGTAAAAATGTTCATTTTTCCTTTTCGCAGACGTTTCAGTTACCTTAATAAAAGCAAATTTTAATCTTTACAAAGTATCATCTGTTTATTAGATATAAGTAGAGTTTTGCTAGATATTCAATGTAGGATTGATATTTAGCAAACAATATCATTTATTTGCTTTAAAAATTTGATTTTGGTTTTTAAATTAAAATTTAAATTACTAAAAAATTAATCCAAACAATGCGTCTTCTTTAGCATCCATAATCTTCTCGCAGTAGGCTTAAAATTAATATTAGTATTAATAGGTTAAAGGAAGCTAAATTATGTGATGTCAATGTATTAATTAATTAAAATATTTGACTAGCTTTTATAAAGAATTTTCCCTTTAATGATGACAAATTTTAGCATAATTGAGTGAAAAATGATTTAAATAGTCTAAGTTTCAAACTTTATTCGACTCTGATTCATAATTCTAGAATTTTCGAAAAAAAATTTTGGTTCATAATTTAAATTAACTCGTACAAACGATTAATATTATTTTTACTTTCTGTTACCAAACAAGTGAATTGATAATGAAATAGAAATTAGTGTGCTACATCTTACCTATCCCAGAGTTTTTATCAAAATTTTTACTTTGGATATTTGATGCATTATTAAAAACAATTCTCTGGAGTTTGAGAGAGAGAGAGAGAGAAACATTGAAGACTTTTATTAAAGGGAATCAGAATTTTTATAGGTTATAAGTATATTACAATTCACTTTTGTTTTGATTAAATTTAATCACTTGTCGTTTCAATAATATGACGGTCGGATTTTCGTATTGATCTATTTTTAAAATAGGAAGGATATTGAGTATTGATTTATATGAACATCTTTAAAAAGTTAAATAGAAAATTTTTTATAGCAAGTGACCGAAACACTCAATTAGCTCTCATAAAGAGCTCTGAAATTATGAGAGTTTTATGAAATTTGGGAAATTCCAGTTAATTGTATAAGCTATTACGAAAAAAAGCAATATTGACTAGAAGAAAATTAGCTATGTTAATTAAATTAATTGATTCAATTAACACCAAAACCTTCTATTTTCCTTTCTACTGCTAAGAGTGAGTTGTAATATTGTCATCCTCTGTGAAGAGAATATAAAAAGTTTATTTAAGTGCCTCACATTTTTATGATGAATATACTTTCACCAGAGATTTACTGTATACTTTAAATCATATTCAGGAGAAATAAAATCAGTGCACATATATATTTATTATACCTTATATAATAAGACAAAAATAACTTTTAGCTGTTGTCTCGAGGATGTATATGTCAATAGGAAATTGAAAAGTATCTGACGAAAAATACCTGAAGCATTATCAAGTCAAATTTATAAAATATTTCGTGCGATAAAAATGTATGAATTATTTAGAAAGTGTAAAATATTCAAAATCATAGTATAAAATCTTTTTCATTCTCAAAATAAGACTGAAGTGATATTCAAAGTAAGAGTATGAGAATTTTTCTGTTTCATCAAAATTAAAATATCCTTTTCGTCGAGGTTGGTCAGAACACAATGGTCAGCATGCGGTCTTAAATTATTCTATTGCAAGATGATGTCTCAGAGGTCTAGAAGATAAGACAGCCACTGGGTTTAAGATCTAGTCAATGAAACACTGGTTTTTCAGGTTACTGACGCCGCCAGCAAAGCGTGTCATGTACCCAAATGTTTTCCAAACCATCACACAAGGTGCCATTTGCTAATATCGAAAGCCAGAAGGCCACTTGTATTCTTCTCAGTGCCTACAGACATGGATATGTCCATCATGATGCTACAAGCCGAGTCATGACTCGCATGAAAAGATGACGTGGTACTACCCCTCTCCATCCAGCTTTGTCGTTGGGTACACCACTGACGATGCAAGTCTTTATGCTGCAGTGTCAAGGAGAGTGGTTTTAATGGTCATTGTTCAGGCATTTCATTCTGCTCTAGATGTTGTCAAACTATCAGAGCAGAAAATCGCCGTGCTGAGAACAAGCCCACTTCCTGACTCAAGGTCGTGAAGTGGTTGTGTACGATCCTGCAAGGTAAACTTGATAACTCATATGCCTTCTTGTGTGTTAGTGGTGGAAGGCCGTTGAGATATTGCATGGCGTTCAGTATGATGCTGTTGAAACCATTAGTTTCTATATGCGCATGACAGTCATTGGTCTCTGACCAATGAGAATAGTAATACCATGGAATGGTAAGCTACTTTCTTGATACCCCACAATTCTGCCACTTTCCAACTCTTTCTGGTAGCCATTTCATTTTTTATACGAGGCATAACACGATTTTCTCACAAGCAACTAACATTTCTAAATGAAAAAGAGATTGTGAAATTTTTCTTTTATACTAGGTTTGAGATGTATTTTCTACCCCTGCGTAGTTTGATTGCGTTTAAATGCTAATTATTTGTATATCTGTGAGCATCGTCTTCCTTTCAAATCAATCATCCATTCAAAATTCATCACCATGAGGGGTGATGCAATTTAATGGCCATTAGTACAGAAGACGAGTGGGTGCTTATTTTACATCGCACTTTGAAACTTCAGAAGGGTTATTTGTTACGGACCTCATAATTTTGACGACTCAAGTGATGATGAGGACAACTGAGGGGGAATCGTATTCTTCAAACATAAAAATCACACCAAAGTGAGACTCATTGAGCTTCGACAGATTTTAAGTACACGAGCCCCTCAACACTACTGGTCTTCAGTGGCAACAGGACTCGAGCCCAAGACTCCACCATGCCAATCATGAGTTCACGATCAATGTGCTGTGAATTGTGGGAAGAAAAGTAGCTTGTTCTGGAACAAAGTGTGATAAGCATTACAACATATAGGACCAGAGCTTTAGAATCTAGGTACTGTTCAGTTTTCAAAAACAAGTCACAAGCACAAGACACACATGCGTTAAGAGATACCATGTTTTTTGAGTGCATTTTGCAGAAGAGTCTTTGTAAAGCTGTTCTGGTCTTAACGCATTTATTACATCCTATTTTTAGTGTGGTGAACACAATCATAACGCAAGGGCATCCCCCTCTACCAACGTCAGCTTAAATATCTTCTTGAGAATGTGGAGCAGAGTATGGAGACGTAGTTTACCACAAAAAGTGAGGTAGTTGGACCTGGATAGTGATAAAAGAGCTCGAGTACTGCAGAATAGCATCCTCTTATTCTTGGACGCAAAGGGTGATTTTATTACAAAAATAGGATGTGAGAAGTTGATGCTTGGTAGCTGATGTATTTGAGAAAATGAATGAACTGGCGTGATATTTCAGAGAAAAGGGTTGCTTGCAAATGAAAAGTGGAAGCATGCAAAATCACTCAAAGCAAAGTTATGTCTATTTAAAATACAATTAGGAGAATGCAATTTTTATTTCATTTCCCTTTATTAGAAAAACAGAAATGACTTGAAAGAATTTCTTTCAAGATTAGGGATTATCTACAAAGTTTGGAAGATGAAGTCAGAAGGTTCCCGGATTTTAAGAACATTGAGTCTAAATTCATATTGCTCTTTTAACCTATCACTGATAATATTGACACATCACCTGAAGAAATGAATTTTCAATTTGTTGCCATTCAGTCAGATCAAAATGGAATGGATAAGCTTAATGCTGTAATATCAGTGAATTTTACAAATATTTGTCTACTGAAAAAATTATATTTACGATGAAATTTTCTGTGAAAATATTCTCTATATTTGAGTCTACATATATTTGTGAGCAAAGTTTTGATTGCTTGAACATCAAAAGTAAATATAGTTGCTTTTTATTTGACATTAACTTACAGGCTATGGTATGAGAATCTGAACCAATCCCACTCCAGATTCCAGAAAGATTAATGAAAAATGTGATAGGGTACAATTGTTTCATTTAACAGATTCTAAAATTAAATGTGCTTGCAGTTACAGATTATATCAAAGTACCAGAATAAATAAATTAAATAAGTTTTCTGCAATTTTATTCTATTTACATTTATTGGTTTATGATACAATTCGTGCTTTTTCTAAAATGTAAAGTTAACTGAGAAATACAATCATTTTAAAGGTACAGCCCTCAGCTACTTCCGCTTTCACAAAATGGCCTCCGAGTCAAAACAATTAACCATATTTGCTTTAAAGTATTTGCTTTGCTTTACTTAACTGACGCTCCACCAGTAAACAACAAAATCAACAAAGAAAGTTTACCGATATTTTAGATAAATATTAATACCTTAACATATGTATGCATAGTTAAAGTTGTAGACATTTTTTCAATGACATCAGGATAATATCTTTTTAAGTAGAAAAATGCTATGGATTTCTATAAATCTTGGAACGATTATAAGCTTTCAATGGGCCTGCGATAGCCCGTAGTCAACCTGTATTTATAGCAGATGTAGTAGATCATGACAAGTGTCATTTTCTGCATGGGCCTTGAATTAGAGACTTAGAGATCCTCCCCAGACTATAATGCAAAATAATATAGATTGCTGCACGTTAGCTGCAATTATGCTTGAAGTTCCTTGCAAGATGTGGTGAGGAAGTTAGAAGAGTGAAGTATTGGTTCAGCTATTATCAACTGCATCGCATAATTGTAATTGGAAATTACCACAATTACCTTGATATGTTACTTTACAGCGTTGAGAACTCAAATCAATCGACCTAAAATGTAGCCGGTGTAAGCTTTGACTCGTGTAACAATTTCAACCAATCGTCTTTTGAATGTCTCCAAACTTTACCCAAATGATATAAAAAATTGTTTTAGAAACTTGGGAAACTAGAATACAAACAATCATAGATATTTAAACTTTATTCCTAACATTTACTTACAAAAGAAATACTATTTCCTGCAGTTTGTGTGTGTGGTTAGGTTAGCTTTAATAATGACAGGTTAGAGAGAGAGAGAGAGAGAGAGAGTAGAGTAGAGAGAGAGAGAGAGAGATAAATAATATATATTATTGAACTCTTTATCAAAAATAAGAAGAAAGTAAAGAGTACTACAGGCATTTAGCTCCAGTCACTTACCTGGAAATAAGGAAGAAACATGTAACCAAATGATTGATGAAACGATTAAAGGTGGCTTCTCTAAAAAAGACTGGATTATATCAAAATATCGCTGAAGATAAGATTTTAGGCATCAGACTTTACTTTAGGTAAGTGAGACGAATGTTGCTGTATTTTTCTACATTATATTTTAAGATGAAATGGTTTATCCGATAAGAGAAATATTTTTTAAAGCATATTTCAAAATACTTTAGATATTTTGTTAAAAACCGTTTTAAAACAAACAATTTCCAGTTTGTATTTTTACAAGAAATATTAATCACTCGATGTGTTATTTATATACATTATCATTTATTTGCATTTATTTTAATTGTCTCCACATCCGCATTTTGTACTAACAATAATTTCTGTGACACAAATTTTGAAAGTACGTTTTTAAATGTATTTATTTTTTAATATATCATTCGAATTAAAGAAATTTTGTGATCATAAATATCTTAATATATTTAATCATTGTATTGTTAGCTAATGATACACTATAATAATTAAGTTCTAAGAAATACAAAAGATAATAGCTTGTGTTGAAAATTTCAAAAGTGCTAATTTAAATAAATTTCATATATGAATATAAAACATTCACAAATAATTAATGTTATGTGTATAGTATTGAATAAAAGATGAAACTTTTTTTCCCCTCTAAATCTCTAGTAACAATAACACTAGTATTTACTTCAATTTGATGGAAGAAAAAAAATTTCAAATGAATTTACCTCAAATTAAAAACAGAAATCTCTATAAATACAAAAAAATAGAATATTATACATATTAGAATAAAAAATATTAATTTTGGTCGTATAATTTCCAACCAGTTTAAAAATTTTATTCGAGAAACTAATTATTTGGAATACATTAAAAACCAACTAATGGAAGACAAGGCTTTTATAACTTTTAGAATGTGTTCGAAGAATATTTTATGGGGGTACTAGAACAAACTCGAAAGAGTAAAATGCAAAAAAAATTAAGCCTTCTGGTTTTTGTGGCATATGTGCTTTGAAATTTCTAATAGATGTTAGATTTTTTTTATGCTCTTAATAATGATATTTTAAATTTTCTACAAAATTTCAAAAATAATTTTTGAGGGCAAAAGTTTTTTTTTTTTTAAATTTAATTTAGGCAAGCTTTTGAGATTTCATAATACATGCTTATGTTTAAGTACCGTTTTTTAAAAAGGTATATTTTAAATAGGAAAAATATTTTTAACCCACATATATATATAAAACAATACATGAACTAAAGTGAATCTACTTTTTAGTAAATTCTTAGTAAAATTTAATCAAAGAAAAATTGGGGAGCTTAGTAACTTTTTCTGACTTTTTTTTTTAAAAAAAAATGTAACTTTAGGAAACTATTCGTTACTGAGAAAAAAATTAAATTTGCTATGTACACAGACATCCCGTATAAAAGTACAAAAAATTGGATCCGTACAATGCAATAGGTTTTTTAAAAAATGTACTTAAATGCAAAAAATTATGTTTTTGAGAAAAAGTGAAAATATTTTAAAAAAGCAATGTTTTCACAAATTATACACTTGATAAATATTTGCCTGCCTATTTTTTGTATGCCTAATAACGAAACTTTAACCATTCCTTACATCTGTAAAAGTAATTTTAAGTTAAATTTTTATTTTCTATTTGTTTCCGCTGAACATGAATTTGATTTTGTAATAAGTATGTTCATTTAGTTACCAAATTTTACAAAAAAAAGTTCTTGAATGTAAAAATATTTTACCCACACAGCCGTTTTTTAACTGCATTATTTCTTTGAAAAAAATCACAAAACTTTGAAATTTTGAAATTTTTTTTTTCTTTTTTCGCATGTAAAACTATTTTTTAAAAGTTAGAGATTATATAGAGAAAAATTTTTTTGCCTCTTTCAAATAAAAAAAAACAATTAATGGTTCAAATGCATCAAAAATAAGAGGAACTATCCTTTTAAAATGTGTCAAAAGTGGCATGGTCATTTGGTTACATTTTTATCAGTTTTATTTTTCCGAGTAGGGTTATTTTATCAAAGATCATATAAGTAAAATGCATTTTTTGATTCAAAAAAGCATGCCCTATTTTTCTAAACTGAAACTGAAAAATCGATTTTTTGAAAGTATATGATGTCCTAGTTACCTTAATTTTTTTTTATATTATACGTTTTTTACCTATAATTATCTTTAGAAACTAAGTAAAACATTTCAGTATGGAAAAAATAGGACGTACTTATGAAGACGTCTAAAAGCGAGAGTTCTAAACAAATTTATTTCAAAAATTAGAAGATTTTAAAACCAATAATTTGCAAAATATATATAGCGTACCTCTTTAAATACTGCAAATTGTATTTTTGGCATAAAATATATATTTATTACTACTAAAAAAAGTACACAAAATTATTCAAATTATTGTTTTTTTCCCTCTTTTGCTGAATACTTTCTACTGTACTATTTTTTCTTGATGGTGTTAGTATTATGTAAAAATCATCATTAATTCTCTTAAAAAAATGTATAAATATCTAAGAAGAAAATGTATATAAAACTTACATGAAAAAAAGCAATACAAGCATTTCTCCCTTATTTGAAGAAAGATACTTATAATCATTTTGAGAAATATATAAATATATAAAGTTTCCTCCGGTATATTCAATTTAAAAAATTGCCATGTTTCGAATATTTTCAGTTTTTATTCTACATTTGATTCATTAATAATAAGTATCAATTTTTACTGAGAAGCATTTTACAGAATAATTCTTACTACATGAAGCTCCAAGAACTTATACAAAAATTTCAAATAATCAGCTTAGATAAAATTTAGTTAAGTGAATACTGTCAACAAACCAATTAAGCAGCTCATTTGATGAATATATGAGAAGAATTGCTTTATTAATGGCTTCTAATCATGTTTCGTAACCAAGAATTCGCAAATTGAATGCATGCCATTTTGAACAGAATTGCACAAAATTAGATTCAGATAAGATTGAATTCCTGTTAATTGCTATAGACTGATTTTAATGAAATTATAACACTTATTTATACTTATTTCTGGCAACATAATTTAAAAGAGAACTGATAAAGCACGTTCTGTTTTATATTCGTATAATCTTAACTAATTACCGGCCCGATGAAGTGCCTTAACCTACCTTTTCCTGCAATACGTATAGAGAACGTAATTAAAATTAGATAATCTTTAAATCTTCAGGATGAATACTGAATTAGTGAAAGTAATCATTTCAATTAAACTTCAAATATAATTAATTTGATTTAATTATTCCTTAGAGAGACTTCAGAATAAGTTGTTGAAGAATACTAATGATTTTATTCAAGATTAAAGTTGTTTTCAGAAGTATTCCTCATTGTTTTAAATACTTTTTGTAGAAAATAAGGTGTCATAATTAAAATGGAAAGTTCCTTATAAGTTGATCAATGACAATAAACATTAGCAATTTTGTTTAGGTACAGAAGATGCTAATACACAAATACACACACACACACACACATATATATATATATATTCTTTGATAATTTAACTTTCCCTAACATCGCAGTTAACAGACTAATGTGTTGTAAATTAGATACTTTTTGAACTAATTTAAATATAGTTATTTTGGCTTAAGTGTAGATTAGGTAGATTAGTCCTTTGGCTTTGGTGGTTTTTATCTAGATATCATGGTGAGATAACGAATTCATTCTGGCAGATTGTATAATTTGGAAGTAGCTTGACGGCAGATTTCGGTCGCCAAATGATATTGACATCACCAAGCACCCCCCCCCCAATCCACACTTTAACCGTTATTTTTGTGTTTGTTTTAAATCGATATGATCTTCGAAACATAGTGAAAAATATATAATTATTTCACTTTTATTTTCTGTAAAATGCATTGAAGAGTGAATAGAATTCGTCATCTTTTTCATCAATATTAATATATTCCATATCAATTTTGTCGATTCTTGTGTTTTTCTATTTTATTAGAAACTAAATATTATACAGAACAGTTTTTATGGATTAAATTAATAATTTCTATTAATCAATCATTTATTTATCACAAGCTAATAAAGAGAGAAAAACATGCTTTTTTATGTTTTGCTGATATTAATCTTTTAGTAGTTGTATTTTAAAGGAACTATTCCGCCATACTATATTCTTCAAAAAATCTACCACCACCTAAGATTATTCAGTAAACCCAATCAGGCAAATACACTTAAAAAAGAATTAGAGCTGAATTCGCAGGTAATAAAATCAGTCCTTATGATCACATAATATGGATACATGAAAGCTTCATAAGCAAAATATGAAGGGAAAAAACCCTTTTCCCTGTAAATTTTGACAAAAAATATGTTTTAGTTTTTCTGCTAATTACAACTTAAAAATATCATATAATTTTTTTAACTAATTAATTATACAAATTTCTTTGTTATGTTTACTATTTTTATATTTTTAATACCTTTTTTAAATACTAGGATATATCTTTTGCAAGCAGAAAAATAATTTTGCTAGCAACTGTTGAATATCAACAAAATATTTTGTTGAAAATACTCAATAATTTGTATTAAGAATACAGAGAGAGAGAAATATTTTATAGTCATCAATTTAACTTTTTGTAAAGATATCTTTCGGATGACATTAAAAACAATAATCCCCAAAAAAGAAATTTCTATTGTATAGTACCCTAATTTTCAATACTATAATTTCAATATTTTTTAATTTTTCCACACC
Source organism: Trichonephila clavata (assembly GCA_019973975.1). NCBI lineage: Eukaryota > Metazoa > Arthropoda > Arachnida > Araneae > Nephilidae > Trichonephila > Trichonephila clavata. The sequence continues at coordinate 79,952 of BMAO01009596.1, read as the reverse complement.
TTTGATATTTAATTCAAATATTTCATTGATTGATTGTTTATTAATGTCACCTTGAAGCAACACGAAGGCGATTAATGATGGATTTTGTATAATTTTGAGCCTTGATCAAATGATTCATCTCTATACTTGTGCTGAGGATTTCAAAATCTTAAAGGTGTTCCTGATAGAATTAATAATTTTTAAAAAAATTGAATTGAGGTGCAGAATTAAGTAAATCAAAAACAAAATGCAACAGGAGTGTACTTCACATAATAGATCGATTGTTTAGTTTTATTGGCGCAAGGAATATACATATTATGCTAAGTTGAACAAAAAAATGTAACTTCGACTCTAAGCTAAACTCTTAATGTATAAAAAGAAAGAAGAGAATGACAAGGAAAAGGGTCTCAAATGCAGAGAAAAAAAGTATCATAGATATTTGTTACCAGTGCTTATCTGAGACAGTAAGCGCCATAGGCAGAACAACACATCACTCGAGATCCTGGAGTTCGTAAAACCTAAAAACTTATTTAAAGAATATAAGCCCTGAAGGAATATGAGAAATGTGTGAAGAAATATGTGTCTTTAAGAGTATTAGACATACCACACATACATCTAAAAACTTTGGTGTGAAAATTGAGAACACATAAAAAAAATTTACATACAATAAATTTTGAAAAAATATGCTTTATTTTTAATTTTTTTAATTATATTTTAAGGTTAATCTTTCTATCAGTACAATTTGTTTAAATGAGCTGCTAAAACTCAATAAAGAACTCAGTCACTGGAAGATTATAATCTTAAAATTTAATTTCAAACTCTCTCTAATTTTAAAATAAAAAAATTCTAAAATTTAATCATTTAAGCAATATTTTAAGTACATTTTCTTCGAATGCAAATAAGAGTAAATAAATAAGTAACACACAACAATCTGGTTAAAATAATAAATTTACTTAGATTCAAAAAAATCTACGTAACACCTAAGCTACAATTTGAAACTCTTGAAAATAAAACATAATATTAATATTTTTTGCGTTCATAAAAGTAGAAAAAATTATACAAATAGTATAATTTCTCTGTGAAATCGAGCGGGTGGCAGTGGTTCTGAAGAAACGTCTGTTCGAATCCTGGTGCCACTAAAATTATGTCGTGCAGAGGGAAATAATGCACGTTAGATATCAGATTGCTCAAGATCATCACAGGAGCAATGTTAAAGTTTGCAGAGGGGGATGCTAGTTCAGTTTTTCGTCCATTGACAATTGGCAATAGCTTAAAATTACGAAGTTCGTCACCAATAGCTCAAGTACCAACTTTTAGTGTGACGTTAATATGCAATTAATTAATCTCTGAATTTCAAAGAAGCATCGCAGCTCAGTAAAATTTCATTCCTGAAACTAAAACCAGGAGCAAGATGATTTGTTATAAAGACAACATAAATGCTATTTTTCTATTAAATTAATGGTTTTTTACTGAAATTGGATCATGATTTATGATAAAATTAATCTTTAAAAACGTTGCAAGAATATGAATAATCAAAGCTGATAAATAGCATATTAAAACATCTATTGGAAAAAACTGTTGAAAATTGGGGCATTTTGTTGAAAAATTGTTAATTTCGAACCTATTATGAAAAAGCTCAGTAGTGGTTAGAACTATTTAACTAGAAATATACTGATAAAATGAATACTTTGTATTAAATTGATTGGGTAATAATTTTTACTACTTTTTAAGTTTAATTTCAGGTTATCCATTTTTTGAATAACTGAATGAATCTTCCCGTTCTTATGATTTTAATTAGAACATAATCAAGATCGAGGGTCAAGTTAATAAATTTACAACGATCCGCGAGCCACATCAATAAATTCACAGTGATCCCACGACTGTCAAAAAAATATTAGAGTCAGGAAATATATATGAAAAAAGGAGGTTTGTTTTATAAACTACAACTGATTCTTAGGGAAGAGATGATGTTCACAGATTTTCATGTATACTATCTGTCTCAAAAAGTTAAAGGAAAGTCAAATTATAAAATACTTTGCAAACATGTTGAAGATAAGAGTCCGCCTTTTTTCCGAAAATTTCTGAGATTTTATGCATAGTCAGATTTTTTTATATTTAAAATTATTTAAAACACAGTGCAATTTTTGAAAAATTCGTCATTTTCAGAAAATTTTATCTCAGATGGATATGAAACATATCAGTAAAGTGTTTTAAATATCAAGAACAACAGAAAAAAATGACGCTTTTTACGACAAAAAGCAGACAAGGTGTTTTTTTTTTAAATTGCCTCAAATTGATATGAGGGCCACTAAAATGCCTTCAGTGGGCCATTCGTGGCCCACGGATCACGGGTTGAAGCCCCTTAATTTGAACAGTATTTATTAATACTTTTAGGGCATTGAATTTAAAACAGATTTGGAAGCAGCATTGATAGAGGAATTTCTTGAACGATAAATCAGAAATTGCAATTTGATGTTGCTAAAAATGAAAATAAATCGAAATTTATTTTAATGAAAAATTATACCATTAAATACGGCAACACCCGATGGAAAGGGCCGCAGTAGCCCAGTGATCATGTTCATGAACTCATGACCACTGTGTCAAGAGTTCGAGTCCTGATGCCACTGAAGACCCACCGTGTGGAGGAGATGATACACACGTAGTGGGAAAGTTAAATGCGTAAGGTGCCAGCTCTAGTGCCGTCTTCTCCATTGGCTTAGGTTCAAAGCTACGAGGTTGGGCATTAAAAGCTCTTGTGTTGCTTTAAAGTGCGTCGTTAGTTATCCCTCACATGAGCGAATTTAAATTAAAACTATTAAGAGAATTAGTTAAATTCTACCCGACACTTAGTGAACAACATCTGGCAATTTACAAAGCTCAATAGCTTACAATGTTTATTTTAGAAAATAATGATTTTTAAAAAAAAAATAACTTGAATATTATGAACAACAGTTCTATTTTTATTTATTTCATTAATATTTATGTATACGTGAATATTCATTCATCGTAAAACAGCTCTTTTACAATAGTTAAATGAAAGTTTATTTGAAGCACTTCTAAATATATTTTCATATACAGAGCCTGTAATTACCATTTTATTTAATAAACAAAGTTCATCGGCTCATGAATCATTAGAAATTTTTATCCCCCCCCCCCTTTCTGTCACAACCAGGAGCTAAATTTTTAATGTTGGGAATTTAGCTATTCTTGTTGGGGAAAAAAATACGGAAATATAATTAATAAAAGAAAAATAATTTTCGCTTCAAGTATATAAGCGTAGGTCTTAATGAATGAAATTTTAATATCCTTTTACAAAAACAGATACAATACGCGGTAGTATATTTTGAACTTCGTAGTCGAATATCAAAATTTATTTTTGATCTTCATTTTCATAATTAATTAGAAAATTACACTTCGTTTTTTATTACTTTTCGTAAAGTCGATGAAAATATTTTTACTGAATTTATCAAATTAATATGTTAAGTAAGTTTAAATGTAGTAGAGAAATAATTGAACTAATCGCTCAAGGGATCGTCAAAGAAAACTTTTCAATATAATTTTATTTTCCGAGTTTTCTCTCTTAAACAAACATAATTTTCTAAACTTTTTTTCTTGTGATTTAATTTCAACGAGAGTTAATTGAAATCCGTTAGACTATTTTTCATGCCTACGATTACATTTGCATTTATATTACCAAAACTACACAAATATGTAAAAGTTTCAATGCTTGTTCAAATGAATCCTTACACAGCAAATGCATATTCATATTTCAATGCTTTAATAAACTCTTTTGAAATATAATTAAACTTTTTTTCACTTTCACTAAATCTATGATTCGTCTTTATTATATATCTGTTTATTTTAATGAGGCGTTAAATGATTTTTTTAAAAAAAATATAATAATAATAAAATTTAAAAATGTTTATAAAACCTTAACATTTATAAATAAGTTACTTATATGTATACTCTCAAAATGTGTTTCAAGATGTTTTTATAAAATATAAAAATACTTATATCAATGGTAGAATAAGAATATATATAGGAAAAGAGATTTTACTGTTTTCTAACTTTGTGTGTGTGGCAATTTAACAACAAAAATACCTTTAATTATGTCATTATTAAGTTATTATGTGGATTAAAGGTTACATAATTCAAAATATTAATCCTAGGGTTTGATGTAATTTCATAATTTTTTACTGCATACTTTGAGATATTTCTTTTCAAAACTAACTACATGCCTGTAATGGATAGTAATGCACATTGGCTACATAAAATAAACAAACACGCAGGAACATATTTGTAAAAGAAATGCGATAATGTAGAACTGTATTAAAGTATGAAAATCAATATACTGTGTGCAATGTCACTGCAAATAATGATCGTATTCATGGTTTTAAGTATTACATGGGCCGTGGGTAGCCTAGTGGTTAGAGCATCGGACTCCAGACCGGAAGGCCTGGGCTCGATGCCCGATGCCACCAAATGCCCGCCGAGCACAAAACGGAGAACGTGCTCGTTAATTCTGTGGGTCCGAACGGTGTCGCCATATATAGTGTTGCGTGAGCAAAATCGCACTGTCACCTTCTTTGGGGCTCAAAGCTTAGGCTAATGACAGGCGTAAAATTCTAGCCCTTAGCCGCGATGAATTTCGTGGACCTTGATCTGATGTTACTGTCGATCAGGTGGCATAAGCAACAACACAAGTATTACATTTTGAGATAAAATAAGATGAACTAATAATACCAAAACTGTCATTCCCTTCACTTAAATTTCTTTTATTTATTATTAGTTTTGTATTTGTTGCAAAAAAAAAACACCTCGTAAGAAGTCAATAAAAAGGAGAGAGGCAAAACAGAACAAAATATTAATTCAAAAATATCTTCAAATAATTTTTATTAATTAGGATTTACATATAAGCGTTGTTTTTACATTTGCAAGTCGAAATTCTTAGTTAACAACTAGTAGTGATGACTTAATATATATATATTTATGTGAAAAGTAAAGATGTATTCATTTTGTTATTTGGGATTTTGTAGTCATGACAATTGGAAAATTTTAGCTATAAACCGAATTATAGTTTATTTAGGTAATTTTAACAGCAGGAGAGCTTACTTTGAGTGGGCTTTTCTCTCAGGTGCCAAACAACAAGAGAGATTTGTCCCATTCTACACTCAAAAATAAAGGAAAAATGGAAAAAAACATTATAGAAAAAAAAATCACATATTCACAAGTGAAGGGAAATATGAGTTATTCTTAGTAATTATCCGAGTGGTTTTAGGGGAAAACTTCAATCCCTCTGTAAGGCACGTGTAAGTCATTAAGATATTCTTATTCTACGAATCACTAATAAATCTGTCGAAAAAATTCAAGCTCTAATAATTTTAACGAGGAATAAATCTGTCAAAATATAAGGTTAATTCCATTCAAATGAAATGCAATTTGAGACTCGTCGCTATTTCATACTCGAAACGCGCTATCAATCTATACTAATACCTGATCGATAGCTATCTTTCCTTGTCGTCAGCTGCTCTATATTTCAATCTCCATATAACTCCGTCTAACCATCTATTCATCTTATTAGCTAGAAAACCTATACTATATATAACTGACCTATTCTGCATATTACGGTTTCTTCTTCCAAAAGGGTTGGTTGTGTTTGATAGCCCAAAGATTTCCCAAGAGGATTAGTTGAAGGACGCGTATAGATTTGTCACAAGTTTTATACAGTGAGCAATCGACAGATCTTATGCTAAGAGAAAACGGAGGCCAAGTGAAATTTAACTGAGCTTACAACTTATGTCCAAAACTGTTAAGTACCCTCTTTAGTTTACGTATTCTACTTAAAAGTTAATGAGGACATATGAAGGCTATAAAAAATAATGAGCTGGGATTAAAAGTGTTCTGTTTGGATTATCTTTTAGGAGAAATAATTGGGTGTTTAATTTAAGACTTGAATATGTAACGGAAAATAAAAGTTAAGTGGTATATACGGGATTTATATTTAGATCTAATTTAATTATCCTTACACATACACACAAACATATATATATATTCTCTTGTGAAAATGATTTGTCTTTTTAAATAGTATAGTACAGCAGACAACAAAAACCATGGAATGATAGGAATTAAAAAACAATATTATACCTACATTAATACAGAAAGATTATTTGTTATTTTGTTTGTTAATACTTATAAATAGAGGTTCATAAATGTTTAAATCAAATAGAGAAAGTTTGGATTTCTACACAATAATTCTACACTAAAGTTACACTAGTACTTGAATCAATAACGAAATATGAAATCAAAATGGTTTATCTCTCCTTCTCATTATAACATCTCTTCTTTTGTTGCAAGAAGAAAAGAAGTCCAAATACTTTTTCGCAGTAACTTGAATCATTTGTTCATTTTTCTAACTCGTTGAAATGATGCATAAATGTCCTTGCTGTAGTTTCTGAATTTTTATGGCTCGAAATGTAATCAGAGAAGATGGATGCTGCTTATAGACTAAAAAAACACCGTCAGTGAAAGGCTGGAATCATTAGTAAAGATACCGTATATTGATTCATTTTACTCATTGCAATATCTTTTGTAAAAAAAATAATAAAAAATGTGTATTGGATGTTTTGAGCCTGATTATCGGCTGTTTTCCACTTAGTTTATTCCAGAAGTTAAATGGGAAGGATATTTTTAAAAAATTAATCGCTTTAGCGAATTATTCCAAATGAACAGTTTGTTCCAAATTGTCTCCGGTACCACTTTCTTTTAGATTTTTTGTCCCTTTTATTCATTTCATGACTATGTATGTAAAGAAACGTAACGAGTTTTGTTGCTTATGTCATACACCATTTCGCGCAGCTGAAAATTTATTTCAGCTTTTGTCCTGTATTATTAATAGCATGTTTTTTTATGGAATGAGCGTTGCTCAAATGTGTATAGCTTATTGTTTGGAAATAGATATCGTACCTTCCTTTGCATTGCAATTTAATAAGTAAATCTACTTATGTTTCATTTTGCAACGCACACACCTATAATGCCTTGCTCTGTTTTTTAAAGTACTTGAGGCAAGCTGTATAATGGAGATATGATTTTGATCGTAAAATGTATTTTACTGGCAATTAATACATGGAAAAAACTTCGATTAATTTATTTTTTCTCCTTTTCCCATTATCATTAAAATGAATAAAAATAAATTTAACGTCCCTTAAGATGGTGTACAATTTATCTATTATCGCAGCCAGTTAGTGAAAAAAATTTATTCAATGAAGATTAAGCACTGTTTGTTATATTTTTTAAGCTCGGGGTAGAGAGCATCACAATTAGGTATTTTGTCATTAATCTTTTTTTTTACCTTGCAAAGGTAGCTCGGTTGCTTTGCGGTGTCACTGATGTTTTCAAGGAAATTTATTTTCATGCATAGCGCTTTAATTTTATTAGTCAGTTTGAAATATTAAAATCTTCAATGCCTTAAAAGCTATTCAATGTTCCTCCATAGACAGATTTGTCTTATTCAGGGAGAATTGTCAAGTCAAAATCTTAAATACAGTTATGTTTAGAGTTTTTTCAACTTTTAAGTGACTCATTTAAAATGGAAAAACATATTAATTTTACTTATCAATAAGATAAAAAGTATTTATCGTACGGCAAGTTTTCTACTGATAAGTAATAACTACAAAACTGTTTTAAAAAGCTCAAATATAAACATCAAAGTTATTTTTTTTAAGAAAGTATATTTCTTAATTAAGTTTTCATATAATTACGTACAGGAAGTGTATCTTATTTGAATAATGAAAAGATTTGTCTGCGCTATGTAAAACTATTACTTAATTAGAAAGTTAGATAAAAATGTATATTCCCAAAATATTTCAAATATTTGCTGACTCAAAATATTTATTTTTTGCTATTACGTGTATTCAAAAGTATTTTAATGCATGGAATTTCAAAAAAAGTGGTCTGAATTTAAAACACTGTAAATTCTTTAATTAAAATCCAGTACAATCTGGGTTAATATTGAAATGACTTTTACTAAAAAATAGTGTGTGTGTGTGTGTGTGTGTGTGTGTGTGTGTGTGTGTGTGTGTGTGTAAACAATGGTGACACACAGTTCCCTAATTGTTTTCTAGATATTAATTATTTTTCATAAGATATAAATTTATCAATATGGCAGAATTTAAATAAAATGTAAAACTAGCAGTAAAAATACAAAAAAAATTGAATCTAATTCTCTCATTGCAGAATTAGTTTAATTTAAGATAAAATAATTTAAATTTTACACACAAACACAAATTATATATACATATAAAGAGAAAGTGTACAGAGAGAGATGCACACAAAAAAACATTGCATCATCTGCGAAAGAAATGTTAAAGAGTTTTATGCTTATGTTTTATATAAATATGATATATAGTGTTAAAAGAAATGTGAACTTTTATAGGATTAATTTTCACATGATACTTACTTAAAAATGTTCCGAAGGTGGAAACTGTGCAATGTTTAATCAAACAGCAGACACACACACACACACAGATTGACATATAAATGTAGTAAATAACAATGCATTTTACATAACTATAGTTGTTACGTGTCCATTTGATGTGATTATAAGCTAAATAATCTCTTTAATGCTTCGCAAATCCTCCACGAGCTGCAATAAAAACCTTGAAGCAGTTTGGCATGGAAGACTTCATTATTTTTTTTACCATATTGCAAAAAATGCGCGTGTGTGAGTGCGTGGTATTTTGAAAAAAAGAAAACCCCTCAGAAAGACATCCCCTCAAAAAATTACATTTGATTATATCTCTCGAAATTTTGCAACTAAATGATTAAATTACTTTCCACCAACTCTGCTCTTAGACGTGGCAGGGTTGCTCTTTCAACAGTGCTTCGCAAGCTTTCAATATTTGTGACCATATTTTCATCAATAAATATTTTTCATCGCCTCCCTACTATACAATAACAATGTATTGAATTCAATAATACTATACTTTGACGCTAAATCTACTGTACGACTTTAGTTCTAAACCATTCAAATTAACAGGATGAGTATTAAATTTTGTATATAATATTATATATATACACTGAAGAGCCAAAAAACTGGTACAGGCATGCATATGCAAATAAAGAGATATGGAACCAATCAGATTACGGCGCTGTGGTTGGCGAAGCCTATTTAATACAACGTATGTCTGGCACAATTCTTAGATAGGTTACTGCTGCTACGATGGCAGGTTATCAAGATTTAAGTGAGTTTGAACATGGTGTTATAGTCGGTAGATGTAGGACAGAATCTCCGAGGTAGCGATGAATTTTGGATTTTCCCGTACGACCATTTAGCGAGTGTACCATGAATATCGAGAATCCAGTAAACATCAAATCTACGACATGGCTGTGGCCGGGAAAATATAATGCAAGAACGGGACCAACGACGACTGACGAGAATCATTAAGCGAGACAGACGAGCAACCCTCCCGCAAATTGCTGCAGATTTCAATGCTGGGCCATCAACAAGTGTCACCGTGCGAGCCATTCAACGAAACATCATCGATATGGGCTTTCGGAGCTGAAGGCTCACTGGTGTATCCCTGTTGACTGCACGACACAAAGCTTTACGCCTCGCCTGGGCCCGTTAACACCGACTTTAGACTGTTGATGACTGGAAACACGTTGTCTGGTCTGACGAGACTCAATGCAAAGTTGTTTAACATTGAAATGGAATTGTAGCAATACTGAATGAAACAGCTTTCTTTGAGGAAAATGAATGTACAGATTTTAATTTTCGTTTCAATGAAATAATTTAAATTAAAAGCTAACGTACCATTTGTGGCTACAATTTAAAATTAGGGCATAAATTATAACATCTAGGTATAATGGTTCAGATTTCCAAAAAATATAATACTGCTACGAATTTTGTAAAATAGTGTAAATAATATATGTTTGGATGTGGAATGCATTAATATTACTCTATGTTATATTTATTACATGCTAAAATTGTAATATTCGCAAGCAACGCCGTCCCTTACGTTATAATAGCGATTCAATAGGAATTTGACGAAATTTTGGCGATAGAGCCAAGTTGGCGACCAATTTGCGACATTAGTGACCATTTTGGTGACATTGGTGACCATTTTGGCGAGTTCGGGACCCTCTGGATTCTTCTAGAAAAAAGTGAAGAAATCCACAAATTTCACGATCTATGATACAAGCGGATCTTTCTCGAAGTTTCCGCCATGGCGATACTCGCAGTAACAGTCAGTCTTGTTTCTACCAGCGAGTAGTAAGCATTGTTTTAACTAGCGATTAGCAAACTTGCTTTGACCATGATTAGCTCGGCTGTTAAATGGTTTTTTACATACATATATTTTAGATACTGATAATTGTATCTGAGTGCTGTTGAAGGTGTGAAGACCTCCTGAGATTTATTGTTTGAATATTGCTGCTGTGACCTGTATTTCAGGGATTGTTTTTGCGACATTAAATTCGCATCGCTCTTAGAGAACTGTCTTGTACATTGTGACTGAATTGCATAAAATCCTCGAATCCTACTGTAATAGTAATGCACCAGAAGTATTTAATAAAATTGTATTTCTAAAATAATTCACAACCGTGGTAGACGTGTGGTTATTATCACGAACTCGAGTCCGGGATGTCATGAGTTGGAGTTCCTGTGCAGCTGACGTCCTGCTGTGTGGAAGGTCAGATGCACGTGAAATCTATGGGAAACTGGCCACTGTGGTTCCAATCTCGAGGCACCTAGAGAGAGCCGAGGCTGTTGCCCGCTTTCACCTAACACCGGACATTACTTTTTGGGAGTATACCTCCACTGGCTTGGCTTGGCTGCTAACTAGGCCTGCTCACTCCGCGGCCATGCCAGATTGGATGTCGAACACCAGCTCTAATGCACTGAACCCGGTGAATACCCGACTGATGACATCATCCGTTGGTACTGGTAGGCTAGACGTCAAATGGTGAAGAAGCCATGCACGGGTGTTGGATAAATAAATAAAATAAATAACGTTAAATCTTTGAGGCTCAGAATTTTCTTGTTGGAAGTTCGGAGAGGAGGCTCCATCTCGTCACTTGACCATGGTTCAAAATTACAAGGCCCATTGCCAGTAGACTTTCTTGTTGCTTTATTTTTCGAAGTTAATAAGCACTCACCCATTCGTATAGAATTAAATTTGTTTCACTCAAAGTTATATAAGTGGATAATGAGCAGTTAATGAATTTTTTCTATAAATGACAGTATTTATCTAATTTACAGTAATTTTTTATTCATTACATTTTAATGCAATGTAATCAGATACAAATATGGAAAAATAGATGGAATTAATAATCTTTTTTCTTACCTTTACTATAAAACATCTATCTTTTTTCTGTTTCACATTAATCATAAGTCCAATACATAAATCATTATTCCTAGCATCCTTGATAAAATGCTTAACTTATTTACGACATTCAATTATATATATATGTATGCAAACCATTAAGTATAGTTTGTTTTTGCATAGAGAAAGGTGAATTCGTCTTCGAAATCATATTTTAATGTCAGTATCCAAATATAAAGTTGAAAATATTTCATTTGAAAGGCAAAAAAGGAAAAATGGATTAAGTTAAAAAAATCTCGCGCAGCGTCGTTTAATCGCAAATAAATGGCACTCTATTTTTACTTTTCTTCCTCTTGTCCTTTTTCTGCGCTTTATTTACATTTTGATTTTGCATTCATGACTTCAAATCTACAGAGTTCTGTCCTACGCCGAATGTTTATTCAACCAACATAATGTATGATTTTTTTCCTTATCTATTTATATACATTCGTCCATTTCCTAATGTTGTTGCCAAACATACAGATTACTGTGTCGTTTTCCACTTGAAGTTTGCTCAAAATCATTACATTTTCATATCGTATTTTGCTTAATAAAATTTTAGGAATGTTTATGGAATCTCGAGAAGATTCTGCAGTAGCAGTTTCTTTTCTTTTTTTTTTCTTCTCTTTCAAACTATCTAGACAATTTTTTATCGTAGCGTAATGGTTAAATTTTTTGAACATTATTTTATTTATAGTCGCATTCGTAATTTCTACACTTAAACAACTTTTTATTTCTGTCTGCTTGAAGTAAGAGTGGATAAGTAATCTATATTTTGTGAAAGGAGAAAAGAGACTCACTTATTCACTTACTCCCCCTCCCTCCTTCCCATACTCACTCACTAATTCACTTACTCATCACGATATCTCCAGAATAATCAGACCTACAGACTTGAAATTTGGTAGGCGCATTCTTTTCATGGAGTAAAGATCTGCAACAAAAAGGGTTTGGGGAAAATGGAACCCAAGGAGGTTGCCAGGGGTAAAGGAACGTTATAAATAAAAAAATTAGGTAAGCATGGTTCTTTTGTTGAATAAGGGGTCCGCTAAGAACAGATTTTACCGAAATTAACTCCTGTACGGGGAACGGGGAGTTACTGGGGTGTATTGATAACAAAAAATTCCGTGTTCGAACTTTTAGATATACATTATAAAATTTGGTACGCATGTTTCTTTTACTGAATTGAAACCAGTTAAGATAGTGTCTTACAAAAATCGACTCTAAAATGGGAGAGGAGAGGTGCAGGGCTTATTGATAAAAAATATTCCTGCTTTTGGATTATTAGATTTAGATTTGAAATTTGACAAGCATTTTTATTGTATTATGTAGAAATCCACTAAAAATGGGTTTTGCGAAAATCATCTTTGGGGGTGGTAGTTATGTTTGAATAAAAGATAAATCTACTTCAGTCTTAAGAAATATTATTTAAAAATCTTCTTTTTAAATCAAGAGTTGAGATTTGTAAGAATGTTTTTGAATAAATATAGTTGGAACACTTAATGCTAGGATTTACGATATCAATAATTTATTTGTATAAATAAACATTATACATTCATGCAACACCAGGAAATACCCCATAACAGATAGTATGGTATATTTATAAAAATTTTATTATATTTAAGAATTGGATTAAAATTATATTTTACGAAATGAATTTTATATTTCAAGTATCATTGATTTGTTTTATGTTTTATAATTATATGTCATTTAACTTTTTTTACTTTATAATTCAAAGAAAAAATGGATCAATTTTTTTTTTTTTTGATAAAACATTGTATTTTGCTTAAATACGTCCTACCTGCGTCATTTACTAGGGTTATTAAGATTTTGTTTCATCTCCTACAAAACGTTAAAACTTAGAATAATTATTATATGGAGATGCATTATAAATTTTATCATTTTAATTATACTAGAAATTTTAAATAATTTATCAGTATTTAAAATACGACAATATGTTGTTATTCAAAAAGTAACTCACTTTTATTTTTTAAGCCTAAATTTCATTTAAAAGCATGTTAGTTATCTCTTGAAAGAAGAATGAAAATCCTCTTCCATATTTTGGGGGGGGGGGACTTAATTATCAGAACATAATGTAGGAAAGATTTACGGTGAAATCCAAATTTATTTAGTGTGTAAGAAAATAAAATCTTAGCAAATAACTTGACTTTTTTAACTGAAACTCACATGTGTACTGCAGTAGCTGGTGAATGACATTGTCGAGTTGCGGGTCCGAATACTAGTTTCCACTGAACATCAACTATGTATACACGTCAACAATGTGAAATCTGTTGAGGTTTAAAGTCCTCACGTTGGCGTGGTATAGAAATTCGGAGAATGGAGTGCTCGTTCTCGGTCACTTGACTGAGGTTGAACATTACTAGTTTAATTTCGAGTAGCCTCAGTGTGTCTTCAAAGTGCGATATTATTTTTAAAAAATCAAATCAAGTTAATTAAAGCCTTATCTCACTTTCTTTTAGAAGCTACAGTTTCATTCATTATCTAGATCAGGGGTAGTCAATTTTTTTGGAAAGAGTGCCACAATCTAACAAAAAAAGTTTTGTGTGTCACTTTAAACTTTTCCAACAAACAAAAGAATATGGAAAGGTGAAAAAATGTTACTCATAAGCTTATTGGGAAATTTTTAACCAAATCGCACATATTTTTTGCAAGTCTGAAGTTTAAAAATAATATAATAAATAAGACAAAAGTGAGAGAACTTAAGTTTTATTGTTAAAATTTTCTTTACAGTTTCAATCAATTAGGTTAGGTATATAAAATAAAAAAATGAGTAACCAGAAAAATTTAATTCCAAATAATTATAAAACAGTCAGTACTTTCTTAGTGAGGTTTTTATTTCGTAGATTTTTTACTGAGTCATCTACATTAGGATCAGTTCTCGAAGATGCTAACAGAATCGGATTGTTCTAGGTGTACATCGGTTTCTCTTTTTTCTCCAAAATCGAGACAAAAAAGCCAAAGTGTGTTTACAAAAGAAGATATATGATCAATCAGGATTGGAAAAGAACAATATTTTCCTTGTAATCTTAAATTTAAAGTATTTAAATGTTTTGTAGTATCGGTAAGGAAAGTTAAATATCAAAGCATATCTTCATTCTTGAGAAACAAGCACACACTAGGAAAATCACTGTTTTCTTCCAGATACTTTAAAAAAAACACACACACACCCTCAAATTCCAGAATCTCACGATTGCACTTAATTCGGAAAACAAAGCCACACAACAATGAAGGAGTGTTGTCTACATTATAACTTTCTATTGTTATTTAATTAAGTGTATTCAAAATAGATTTTGATGTTTTATTTTGTCCGAAACACATACCACCACCTTTCAATAAAATAGTAAAAAATATTTATTTTTTAGCTTTTCAAATGTTTTAATCTTTCAATAAGTCTTAGGGTGCCATACTGTTACGACTTTGCCGTGCAACATTGTGGCACGCGTGCCGCGGGTTGGCCACCCCTGATCTAGATGAACATGTATGTTAGTATTTTGCCTAGTTACTGCATTAAGAATATGTTTTTTATCATTAAAAAAGTGCAATCTGCAATTGAATCTCAAAAGAGCATTTTGCTATCTGTTCTTTGGTAAAATATTAAAAACAAAGATAATTTTTTCTTTGAATTAAAATTATCTGATGTATGCAGGTGACGAAAAGTGTTAATGACGCTGATAAACTTGGAATACAAAAAAAAAGATGCTTATATCATATACAAGATAAATCTTGGCTTTTTCAATCATTTCTTTTCTTCAAAAGAAGAAGTTTTATATGAGATTATATATGTTGAAATGAGTTCTTCTTATAAAGATTAGTTAAATATTTTTACATTACGAGTAACACATTTCAAAAACAAACAATGCTTCAGTTTATGATTCGGTATTTTTAATTGAACTTGCGTCCATGACAGCAACTTAACAGATTTATCATTAATAGCAAACCAGATTTTTTCATTGTACTTACAGTAGTTCCTTATTGCTCAAAATTAAAAATAAAAATCTGACATTCTTCCTTTTAAGATTCGATTATAATTATGGAAATACGTAACAAACATATTATTGCCGCATCCCAAATGCGTACCTCTACATAGTTACTTAAAATAGAAAATTATATTATCTTTATATTTGAATTTAGTTTTCTTATATCCTTAAGTTTAATGTAATAAATATAGAAGTAAATTAGTATTTACTTAGCGTATATACATTATAAATGTAATGTTTAACCGTTCAGCTACGAGTTAGTTAAGGTGACGATTTAATAAATACATAACACGTGTGTGTGTGTCATAATTATGTAGATTTTGAGACCTCCCCCCCCCCTCCTTATCTGTAATCAATGCTCTCGTATATATCGTTTTATGCAATATTTTTTTTTCTTATATTGATTTCTATTATTGAATATGATTCTTTTTTAAGAAACAAAATGTCTTAATATTTTAATTTCAAAAGGCAAACATATTTTTTCAACCTATTATAAAAAAATTAGTTCGTGCTAACATTTAGAATATTCTGTGAAAAAGGAAAAATTTATGCATCATTTGAATCAAATATTTCTTATGAACACAAATAGATCCCATGTCTTATGCGCCAACATTTAACCATTGAAAACTGAAACATGGATTCTTAGAACTCAAAATTATTTTAGACTATAAATAACAAAACTTAAAAAGAAGCAAGCTTGGATTTTCCAAAATATGCTTTACAAAATTCTGAGATTAGTATGATATCGCGCATCAGGATTTTGAAAATCTATGAAATATCTGTAAGAAGCATCTGTATCCTGAAACTTATCTGATGTGGACAGATCCGTGCTTCTATTCCTGCCTTCAAAAATGATGGATGAGAGAGATCAGAGGAGCCATGGGAAACTAGACAGTGAAACAGAATAATGGGTGAAAGAACTTGCAGGAGACGTTTTCAGCCTCAAGAGTGTACATAACTGTGGAAATAAGAATAAGTAATAATACATCATCTATGTACGAGGCTTTCGCAAAAAATGAAGATAGGATGCCGTCTTCAGAGGATTATCTACACTTGTAGTTTGTTTAGTCTTTAGAATATTGAAATGATGAAATGAATAAAAAAAAGCACTTACACATTATACATTCGACAACTACTACCCTATCGTTCGCTTCCAGATGTAATTTAATAATTTCCTATATTTGCCCAGGAGAAATTTGTAAGTACTGTATATGTATTACAATGTACAAAAGCCTGTTTTTCAAAAAAGTTTCACGCAAATTTATTTGTGTCACCACTAAACTGGATATTTCCATATTTGCACCTTATTTTATTCATATCTTATTTTTATTTAGACAACAAAGCCAGCAATAAATCGAAAAAAGATTTTATATAGTCTACACACACAATATTTATATATATCCTCTTTATACATTTAAAAAATTTATTTGCTACTTTCCTAAAGTTTGTTTTCGAAAAAAACTTTGAAAAAAGCGAAAAAAAATCATTTATTTCTTTGTATAAGAACTCCAGATGTGCATATAGTCCCTTAGGTTTCACATTTTCTTTGCTTAAAGGAAGTTTTTTTTTTCATTCTGCGACCCTGCAAAACAGAAGAGAAAAGGACAAAGATGTTGATAATTAGTATGCACACGAAATACTTTTTATTCAATTCCTGCTACTATTAGCTCGCCCTCTCCCTGTATATATATATCTTGTTCAAATTTTCGATCGTTAATAAAATACATTCATTTATACATCCAATCAAGTTCAAATAATTTTTTTTAACTTGTAGTGGATAACACTTGATGTTAATGCAGCTTTTTCAAATATTAATTCATAACTACCGGCGGTTAATCAATTAAATTCATTACCAGTTTTCGACGCCAACTTAGATTCGTCTTCATTGTTGTAACTGTTTAAACAATGATATAAATTGGCATCGAAAACCCGTTTTCAGCCAAACTAGCCAAACCGGGTGTGCATTGTTACAACAATGCACTCAAATCATGCTCTTTCTTCAATTTCTACCCTTAGTTCACTCTCTCCCTATGTACATATATATATTGTTCAAATTTTCCAATGTTAATGAAATACTTTTTATTCATCCATTCAAAGTAGTAATTGACTTTAAAAAAATTTTATATTACTTGTTTTTATGTTTTTTTTTTACTTATATATTATTTATGTACTATGTGTGTTACTTAATATATTTGAACTGCTCCTTTTTTATGCCTTGGTAAATTCTTTCAGATATAGGTTTTGTTACTCCTTTATCTGTTGTCAGGACTAATTCAAAGATAAATTCCATAGATTCTATGTAGCACTTGAAATTTAGCTAACCATTAGTGTAATTGGTTCGTAATCTTGGTATTATTGAATAATATAGAAATATGAAAAATATAAGACAAAACTAATAATTATTATAATGATTACTATGAGATAGTAATTTTGCGAGAGAAATAAGTATGGTAATATTTGCTTACAATGATAACTATAATGCAGGTATATAATTTTACTATACAGTTATTAAGATAATAGTTGTTTAAATGGTTATATAAATAATAGTAAAGTTATTATTATTACATTAAGTACATAATATTACTATTGAAGTAGCATGATTGCTTAGGAGAAAGTGTTTTTAAATCTTAGGAAAGTTCAGTTTGTTTCATTTCAGTATCTCATAATCTCATAATTTTCACATTATCATAACAAGCGGTTTTTGAAGATTTTTAATTATTTCCATTGCGATTTTCCATCATTTACTTTAGTTTAATTTTTCTTATGCAAATTTCAGATTTTTTTGTTTGAAGTCGACTCTTTTCCTATTAAGAGCATGTTTAACCGTTGAATTTATTTTTATATCGACATAGATTGTAAGGGTTATAACATCGTTGAAAGTTTTAAAAATAAACAACATTCTCGAAAGATGTAAAATAATTATTAGAAGAAGAAGAAAAATGTAGATTTAAAAAATTATCTTTTCCAGTTTAGAAGATATGAAATTTCATTTTCACTTGCTCGCTTTGTAGTGAAACATTTCTCCCATAAAATACAATCATGTTTGACTTTTATTAAAAACATTGAAAAATACTTGTACACAACTGTCTTAAAACCAGTCACCAGATTATTTATTTTTACTTAATTTATATTAAATGTATTTTACTTACGACTTGTCAATAACATATTCTCCTTCAGTAAAAGCGTTTAAAATAAAATTAAAATTTAACTCGCTTGATCTATCGCAAAATAACCCTATTTTATAACTAGTATACACATACAGATTTTAAAATTAAATAATACTTTTTCTGTCACTATCTGTGTGTGTGTGTAATACGTAAATAAATTAACTCTAATTTGGTGTTTCCTTACATTTTAATCTAACTCATTGATTATCCCATTAGAAACCGAATTGGTTAGAGATAAAGCTATTTAAATTCATTCAGAGATGGATGGAGCAGTAATTTGATTAGAAAACGAGAATAAAAGAAAATTTTCAAAAAGCCCGTTTCCAGCAGTTTGCTCTTAAATTCAAAATTGGTTAGTCCAATGGTGGAAATGAGATTTACCCCGCTTATCTGAATCAGACGTTTATGGAAGCTTCATGTTTGCCGCTGCCGGGAGACTTTTAATGGGCATTAAAATGCAAATGCAATATTTCATAGGTTACGTTGGCTTCTTAATTGGCGTTCATAATCTAGTGGAAAATGAGTTGTACGCTGCACTGACCCTGAAGCTTTGCATCTTGGATGTTGTTTTCGACTCACAGGGTGTTTAGGGTCATGAGTTATAGATGGGTCATTAATTTTTATTCGCTGGAGTTGACACGAAATCTAAGAAGGAACGACTAGAATTTGCTTCAAAATATATGGGATTGTGTGAAAGATGGGCTCTAGAGTAAGGCTTAGAAAAGCATAAAATTCTGAGGTGAGGAAAAGATGAAACTGGTTAGGATACGGTGGTATTAATAACTGGACTATGCTAAGCTAATTTAGCACCGATACATCTTACATAGTTGCTCCCTTTTTTGTACTTTTTACTATACAATTTATTAGATAAATAAAATCTTATAGTGTAAATGAAAAACTTTTCCTTGAGATTTCTTTCTTAAGTCATTTTTATTTTTATAAAGTAGATGCATCTATTAATTATATTTAACGATTATTTTATAAATGTGTAAAATATTTATGCGTATTAATTATTATTGATCTATATTTTAATTAAATTAAAAGTTAAATTAGAGCTTAACTGAACTTTTAACTTTATTTCGAGGTCAAATTGAAAGCATAACCTTCTATTTCAACCTCTTAATTTTTATCCCATATGTTTAATTTATGATTAATTTATTATATTACGGCTTATACTTTTCAAATACATGAGCTTAAAAGACATTTTTTCATGAAACATTAATATTACCACCAAACTAACTACAGCATTCAATAAGTATTCATATCTATTTCAGAGGAATTATTTACGGTTTTGCTCATTGAGTAGTAAATTGAACTTAATAATAAAAATACAGTGAGAAAATTTATTATATATTCCCTTACAGACCAATTAATAAAAAAAAGAAAGTATATGAAATTTGCACAAAAATTAAATTATAACTTTTGTATGTTATTCAATATTTGTTAAGGGAATTGATGTTTGAATTTCAGGGAAAATTTCAATTTAAAAATTTAAATTACACCATGCAAAATCATTTGAGTTTAAATTCTTGCATAAACTTAAGGTCTTGCATAAACTACTTGCGCGACAACTTTTTTTTTTCAAAAAATGGAAATATGAGGAATTTTTTGTAGTTTTTAGATTTTCTTAGTACAATATTTTAATAAAAATGTACTAAAATTAAAAAGATAAAAAGAAACTTCTATTACTAAAATGTGTGGGGAAAAATTGGTAAAAATTTACAAAAAAATAACATAAACGGGGCCCATTCTGCACCAAAAGTTTAAGAAAAAAATTTCCATTTTGATGTGAGATTTTGCTAATTATTTTTCAAATGACCTTCCGGATAAGAGATATTTCAATTTTTACAAAAGCTAGAGCATTTTATCTTAGTTATTATATGAAATTGCTTAAAATAACATTGATTATATTCACATAAGAGACTGTAAATTTTGTAATAAAACAGTGATTGATAAATCTGAAGGTTAAAACACTTCTTACTATTATACAGAACATACACAAAGAATTTCACTTAACAATTTTCAAAACTATCCCTGTTTGAGCATTTTAAAAAAAGAACACATTTCGAGTAAAAAGCTTTTTAAAGCATGACATCTTGCTTAAAGTAATGGCATCTACTTTTACTAAAACATTTGTAATTGTTCTTCTAGTGGAAAATAATAAACTTGGTATTTTTATAAAGCTAATAAGATGGTCTATAAAATCAAACCTTAAGAAAATTGTCAATTTTCGGCAAAATTCACAATTTTAAGGTAGTCGGATATCTTAATTCCTTTTTTAGAAAATCGAATATTAAATATATTAATACTTTCAGAAAATATTTTGATTTTCTAATTGAAAATTATAGCCAATTTTTTTAGAACATATATATATATATATACACTATGTGTCATAAAAAGGTATATACGAAAAAGTTGTCCGTATACGATGAAGTTACGAATGTACCCATACATAGCTTTCTATGGAATCTGCAAACGATTAACTTTTGGTGGACAATGAGTGTGCGGCACGTTTGTAGTGCTGGTGATTAAACCTGATATCTTACAAATTGGAGTATATATATATATATATAATTGTTTTCAACTATAAATCTCCCTTCGAATTCGGCATCGATAAATGGAAAAGTCGCATCTGTAGAAGTCCAGGACGAAAGTGAGATACTAACAGAACTATTGTCCACCACACAGCCCAACAACCATGTTTTATGTTATGGTGTGTCATTTCATTTAATAGCAGAATATCTTTTTTTTGTCATCCATGACATCTTTACAAACCTTACAGCATAACGGTATGTCGCACAGTGGGCTAATTTTCACGATCTGGGTCACGGAAATTATTTTATAGCTTTAAAGTCTTCATAATTATATCCAATAATAAAAAATCATAGCAATTAATGTAAATTGGGTACTATTTTCTATTCTCTACCAAGAAATAAGGTTATCAGGGTCACAAAAAAATTATGTCAAGTTTGAATTTGATCAAGAATAAATGACTGCGAAGTGAACCTAGTTTTTGAAGGACATTAACAGGAACCGTAATTTTACAAGTGGGAGGATATATACAAAATATAGAGTAACAAGTTAAAAATTGAATGTGTTAACAGATTAAACAAACACAATAAAAAAGTACACACTACAAGCATTAACATAGTACATATGCAATAAAGGTAACAGGTATGATGAGGAGGGTTAACACAAGCGAAGGGATACACAGAGTATGCGTGATTGTGTGGGTAGGGGGTTAGGTAGTACAATTAAATAGGTTTAATACGAAAACGCTTAATACGAAATATCAGCTAACACGAAATAATACAATAGTCCCGACAAACTACAATGTATTTTCATGCATTATTTTTCTCTTAACATGAAACGAAAATTGTCTAACACGAGAAGATTTCTCTTCTGGAAAAGAACAAAATATGGAAAACACCAGTTGGATTGGACTGTCCTGTATTATCAGAATAATTTATTGCATTAAATGATAATAATGTATGTATAGCGCCAATTAGGGCAGACAAAGACATTTTGGAGTTTGTTAAAAGCTCAAAACTATCATTAATGCAGATTCTGACGACGAAAATGAAATGAATAATTCAGCTCCTGTTCCCATGTCCTGTCCATGCTTCTTTCATCCGAAAGAAAGAACGTCATGAAAAGTATGTGCGATTATTTAGATCTCAATGGGGTGAAATGAATAACAAAGTGGACGATATCAAACAATTTGTTGACAATTTGATGCTAAAATACAATGCAAAGAAATATATCAGATTACTTTCTAAAATCCAATAAATGTTTTGTTTTTCAAAAAATTTGAAAATTTTGTATTAAATTTCTTTAAGTTCTTGTAAATGTTTTTCCTTCATTTATTTTTGTTAAATATATGTATGTATACATATTTATGCATATTCATGTAAATAAAATATACTCTAATAAACTTAATTTGTTGTTGTATGTTTGTTTTGTTTTTATTTTTGCAATACCCTTTAACATGAAATTCTTTCCTGAAACTGAAGGGACTGATTTATTTTGGTGTTAAGCGATTTTCACTGTATTTCAGCAGTAGAACTAGTTATTGCATCATTCCGAGTCACTAGCATTTTCTTCGCTGGACTTGTGTTGAGAAAAGGACTCTAAAGACGTCTTTTGAACCAAACTAACTTCTTTTGGCAAAGTTTGTTTCTTCTTTCTTTTAATTTTCCTAAAGCTTATTATGAAGAGATTTGTAGAAACTAAAAGCATGTGCATCATGTCCTCCATGCTTTGCTGCCGGTTGAATTCATGAGAATGAGGCTCTCGAAAATATTTAGAGTTCTTGTTCCGGGCCTCTATCACCTCTTAGACATTTTGTCCTACCAGTAAGATAGAATCATTGACAAGAAGACCTTTGCGTATCAGCACTTTGGGGAGTCTCTGAGGCATGTAGTATGAAGGATATAGTGTTACATAAAGTTTAGCGGTGGCCAGGCAGAATTTTTTAAATTTTGAGCGTCAGTTTCGTGCTTATAAGCTATGGTGGTCAGCACCGCATGAAGTTTTCTAATTAGGATTTCTTCAGTTTATGTGATTGATGATGTTATTACTGGGTTCCAGAAGAATTCTCTAGCAGAATTGTTATCATTTGTGGTCCCAAAGCCAGAGTTTGGAGCATCCACTAAAAATCCCATTTGGTGCCGAGATTTTTCCTGTGCCCTTTTTGCGTGCATCCATTGCATGTCTATCTGTCTTTATCACGAACCATTTTTTGATATCCAACCTATAAGATATGTGCAGAAGGCACTCAAAAAATGTGATGCAGGCGTGCAAGCTGGATATGCTCGGTTCCATATCCTTCGTAACTATTTGCCTAGTTTTCATAGACTCCAGGTCATTCATAGAGCGAGACTTTGACACAAGTGAGATTTTTGAGAAGAGGAATGTGTCAGCCAGCTACAAATTTTTCGATCTATCATTGCCAATGACAAAACTGAACTACAGCTGTAAACATTGTCATCTAGCGTCACTGTGCTGGGTTGGAAAAGGGAGATTAAGTTTTCGATTTTTTCAATTCCTAGCTTTACTAATGTTATCCTTTGATACGATGGAAAAGTAGAGATCCATTATGAGTGAAAAATGCTTTATTAGTGCTGACTACGGAGTTACAAAATTACATCTGAGGACTCTCGTACGCCATCTTATGGAGAAAAATAAGAATGGTTGAACAAGGGTTACAACAATACCAATGGCCAACATTAAAAAAAATCATAACTTTGGAGATTGCAGAAGATAGCAGCTTAATTTGGTATCGAATTAATTTCTATATCTACTCTATGTAACTTAAGTGTTACAGGGATTAATCCGTGTCAATCTTAAAAGTTCTGGTTCATTAAATACAAAAAAAACCAACATACGTTTGTCGGAGTTATATGCAGTGCTAAAATGTTATGTTTTTACTATTTTGAATCAAATTTGAACCAAATTTGAAAGTCATATAAAGAAACTGTTAACCCATATGGCATGTATTTTTAGAAAAAAGCACCAAAAGCTGCAAGACCTTGTTCAGAACGAAACAATAGAATTCCTGACAGAAAAATGAGTTCATGCAGGTGTTCCTCGTAGCCCCCAAAAAACCCGATTTAAACCATCGACTGTTGGAGATTTCGCGTACTGACGAGAACTGATTACAACGTAGTTAGGGAGCCTAAGAGGAACATAAATTGTGGACTGTTGTTTTTTTTCCCCGCACAATCTCATTTTAGAGGTTTTCGTGCGCCAGATCGTGAAAATTGCCCACAGTGAGTCGCTGAGATTATACAATCCTCAGTATTTCTCTTCCTTTCACGTTCCTAAATTTACATTTTAAAAAGATTATACCTAGTTGCACATAACACGCCTTTCTACAGCTTATATTTGTTCATTTTTAATACTTCCGTGGACATCCCCAATCGAACGCGTTTGACCTCTGATTATCAGGCATCTCTGACATTCCGTAGATTGCCCCGATCTATCTCGCCTAATGAAACTTGTATCACAAGCAATCGTGCTGGAGGATATCCACCAATTCTGTGAGCCAATTATCAGCTGGATAATAGCTTGGATCAGGATCAGAACTGAGCTAACGCATTATTGAACTTTTTCTCTTGTTAGTGTACAACCGTAATAAAATATTTAATTAATATCATACTGTTAGCATTTTATTTTCAATGCATGTACATCACATCTAATAATTTCTTTTTGGTGTGTTTTTATGTTATGGTATATATATATATATATAATCCATAAATATATACAAAATAGTTAACAAAACCTAAGATAACTAATCAAGATAGTAAAGAAGTATTAGCCAATTAGCCACAGTAGTGCTATAGCAAACACCTGGCCTTAGAAACCAAGATTGCAGGTTTAAACAAAGTTTTGCGGCCAAACAACCTTCACCTGTATTTGCCAATACTCTTGGCCATATATATATCTATAATATCTATATACATACATCTATATATATATATATATATATATATATATATAATCAAAATTTCTCTACAAGAGAGAGAGGAATAAACATGATTAAAACAGAAAAGAATTGAAATTGCAAGATAACCAGACAACAGAATTTAAAAGGAGATATGAAAAATTAAAATAACAGAGTTAAATATAAAAATATAAAAGAATGGATGCTACAGTATTATCACAACTCTCTCTCTCTCTCTCTATATATATATATATATATAGAGAGAGAGAGAGAGAGAGAGAGTAGCGCACACACAACACACAGACAAAATTTTCAAGGGGAGAATCCATGGTCCAAAGTTTCCCACACCTCAGACAACACCTATTGATTCCTCTCATTTTGTCAATTTTGTTAACAAAAAACAGTAAAAAATAAATTATTGAATTAATAATTAGCATTAATTAATAAAATAAATTGTTCATTACAACTACTTCATTAAATTTTACATTATATATAAATAGGATTATCATCAATCGAAAAAAACTCAAGCGCTTTGGGGGATGTCCGAACCCCCAGGACACCCCCCTTGTAGGCGCCACTGTATATATATATATTAGAAATCTTATGTTGTGATAGATTTATAGGCTTAACAACACAATCGAAATGAGCATTCACTGATGTTTATGATCAAAACTAACTTCCAAAGAAGTCCAGTTGATCATGTTACCACTTTCTAAACAGTAATTGGAAATCTTGATGAGTGGATACCTCTGTAGATAAATGAGCTTACTAAGCGGCTACCCAACCTAATACATCTTATGTATTTCATTAAAAGTCCCTTAATGTATCTTAAGTATCTATCTCTTAATAAAACTTGAAACTGGGATATTTTTTTCGGATGTTCACGCCCAAAGTTAGTAATTTTACAATTATAAGAAACAGCAATAGAAGTTGTATCCACACCAAAACTTTACTGAGCCATGACTTAATTTATTTAGTCAGTTCAATTTTATATAGCATCGTGTAAATACTTTTCAATAAATATTACTTTACATTTATTAGATAATACTGGACATTAGGGGAATCCCTCTTATATATTCATTAGTCAGTTCATTCCAGTCAATATGTTACCGAATCTAATAATTCTACAAAAGTTTCACACGAGGCTTTGTAATTAAGCATTACTCTAGCTTGGAGGAACTCTCAAAATATTACTTATTAAAACAACTTTCTAACTGAGTATTAACACTTGCACTAATCCAGAAAAAAAATTAAAACAACCTATGATACATTTTAAAGGCTATGTGAGCATTAAAACATTATTGTTTAAACAGAAGTAGTTAACAGGTTTCAACCTCATAGTTGTCAAGAGAGCTTTTAAAATAAGTGACAATGAGTTTTATCATGATGGTGAAAAAACTGCACGTCATTATCCTCATTTCCAATCTTTATTTTAATATTTGTCGAGAAAGACACTTTAAATTCCCTCTGGAAAAGTATATCCAAGGAAGTTTATAATAACTTCAGAGGAAACAGAAACAAGAAATTTCTTTGTGTTTTTATCTCTGTATACTGTTGATAATTAAAAACACATAATAGCCATAAGGTACCCACGATGCTTTCTGTTCTTAAAATTGACTGTTGGTTTAATCTTATATTGATTTTTTAAATTTTGACTGTAAAAGTTTTAGTGATGTGTTCACTTCATCTACTAAAAAAAATATTTTAAAAATAATATGAAACATTTTCAAAAAAAACTCCTATACAATTCATTTTAGATACCAAAACTTGGCTTTAAAAAATAACCAATCTTTTATTATTTTTAGAATGGTAAGTATAAGTTAAATAAATGCAAATAGTGTATTTTTATAATGAGAAAAATTCAATTGATCCTCGGAGATATAGGAGATTAAGAAAAAGTTTTTCACTCTATTTCTGTAACATATAGCAAAGGGAAAACCTAGTTTTGATTTTTCTATATTTGAATAGAATTTTAAGAACTAATTAACTACAGCCTTTAGTCTCTTAATTTGTTATAATGTTGCTTAAATGCAGGTTAAATTTATAAATGTCAGTTGCATTAAAATACTCAGTATAAATTTTGGAAGACATGTGCTTCTTCTAAATGTCTTTTACACACACACACACGACGGACTACTTTTTAGTGAAGACATCTTTTTCCTACTTTTGTATCCTCTGACAATTTTTCATCTCGCTTAACTCAATTTTTTCCACCAAGAAATCTTTTCTCGATATTTTTTTCGCATTTTTTTCACTTTCTCACTCTTTTTCTTTCATCCCCTAACAGTTTTTCTTTCAAGAATCTTCAACTATTGAGTGTCGCCTAATGTGTATCCCGAAATCAAGAATATCGAATCAATCACATCGTAATTAGTTCTTATATAAAAAGAAGTAAGTAAAGAATAACCCATAAGGGGATATTTAACATCTTTTGAAACCAGTTGTCGTTCCATTTAATAGGTTCACATATTAAGATGTGAAATAAAATTTAAAAAGTACTTTTAGTTTTCTTTTTTAAAAAACGTTTATAGTTGAAAGAAAAAGATTCCAATAAAATATTGTCCTAAAAATACAAGGATTTAATTAACAATTACAATTTACATATCAGTCAATATGGAGAGGGTTATTATATAGATTATATCAAAATGGAAAAGTTCTAATAAGTTATAAAACAATATAAACAGGGTGCGGCAAAAAAACCCGGAGAAACAACTTTTTATATAACTTAATAAAAAATTAATAAACTAACAAAATATAGCAAATAATAATAAAAGTACACTCGTACAAATAAATAAATTTAATTGGTTTCAAAGTTATTTGCAGCAATGCAGAGGTGCAAACGCTTGCAGAAGTTTTCAGCAACGATCCTCAAATCTTTTACCTTTAATCTATCCCATTCCAGCAGAAGTGATTGCTTTAGAGAGTTCAAAGTTTTGCACGGTTTAGTGCAGGCCCTGGACTCCAAAATAGACCACACACTGTAATCCATGAGATTGATATCCGGCGAGTAGGACGGTCATTCGTTAGATGGTATCATATCTGTAAAATTCACCTTGCCACTCACCACTCTTGTGTCTTTTTGGCCTTGTGAACTGGTGCAGAGTCTTGTTGAAGCGTCCAATTTGCATTTCCAAAATGTTTTTGGGCCCACATAAGTATAAAGGCTTCAAGAATGTCCCTCTGGCACACTTTTTGATTGATCCACAAGAACAATAGGTGTTTTGCTACTTGCGCAAATTCCACCCCAAACCATGACCGACTTTGGATATTGGCGATGTTCAACAATTGCCGAAGTGCTCGGAGCGTCCACAGATCAGATTATATCTTTTTTTGGAATTATGAACTTGTAGAACCGTAAAGAGTTTCTCATTAGTGAAAAGGAATCTCTCCCTGCGCTGACTTGTGGTCTGTCTCAAAAGTTTTCGGCATCTTCGGAGCCGTACGAGTTTCTTTTTTTCAGTGAGAAGCTGAACTTTTCGCAACTTGTAAGGCTTCAGTCCAAGCTCCATTTTTGCTATTCGTTTCACCGATCTGTCACTTATTCCCATGTCATGAGCAATCTGTCTCATGCAAACCCCTCGGATTTCTCTAGACTCACTTTTCGATGGTCTTACGATTTATTGAAGTGTTTATAGTGCGTTTTCGCCCACTTCCTGGACGTCGACCATCATTGCCAAGCACTTTGAAACGGCAAGTTGCATCAAACACTGTTTGCTGAGGTACATTAAGCAAACGAACGATTTCACACTGTCGTTCCCTTGCTGAAACAACTCTAAAATAGCAGCCCTTTTGCTCGACATTATCAAAAACACATAAATCAAAGTACAAACTAAGAAATATATAAAAAATTATTTTATTATTAAAGTGGTGGATAAAGAAACATGAAAACACCAATTAAAAGGAAATTCGTTAATTATTCTAAGAGGTAAGAAATTTGTCAATTTTTTTTTTACCGCATCTTGTAAAGCAGAAAAAAATGTCCGTAAAGTTATAATGATGTGTGCAAAGTTAGGAAACACAAACCCATTTTCTCGGATTTTTTAAAAGCTACAGAACCTATGCCAGTGAAATTTTTACATGGGAATGTCTCTAAGTATGTAATTAGGAACTGTTCCTACTTCCCTCTAACCCCCCTTGTCTACTCTCGGAACCCGGCTAGATGTGTGGGAGGAACTAATTGATCAGACGACATGATTCACTAAAATCGTTTATTTGTTACAATATTCAGCACAGACACAATAATAATCCAATTAAGATAGTTCTGATCAATAATTAGAGCGCGAAGGTGAAACCAGTTAGCATGGAAATAATATTTACAGACATTCAATTAATTTCTACGTTAACTTATACAATCTCGTTTCTAACTCAGACGCGGAACAAACAATTTACTCTCTAACTTCTATTTAAATAAGGAGCACAGTACCTGAACTCTTGTACTTCAAAAATCGTATAGATGAGGCCTTGTACACTAAAGGTCGACTTGATCACCACGTATCCGAGCGATCCTCACTTTGGTAATCTTCAATTATCACTTTCACAATCTTAGATTCTCACTTCACGAACTCTCACTTCACTAACTCTCAAAACCCGCGAATACAGAATTTATATAATAAACTTAATTTTGTATAATCACGTTTTGTTACCTTCGGTGAAAGTTAGTTGAATTAATTATTTCCCTTAAAGAATCCCCAAGAAGTTAGTAGAGCCGCGTATAGATCCTTCACAAGTATTACTAATAAGAGGGAGACAGAAGATCATAAAAAATTAATGTTATTTGCTTCTGATAGCATTATAGTCTAAAAATGGTGTAGAAAGAGGGGGACTTGTAGAAAGTTGAATATGTTGTATTATATCGTCCTCTCGACAGCAATGTAGCCCTGACAGCAAACTCTCATAATTTTTACGAGGCTGTTTATTTAGATAAATCGATCTTTAAACTTTTTTTTGGTCACTTTAAAAATTCTTTTAAAGCCCGTTTGAAAAGTTACCATTCGCCTAGCCAAGTAATAAGGCAAAAACTATTTTGGAATCAAAAGCATCAGGAGACGACTGTTTTTAACAAAACCAGTACCAGAATTTTTTTCAAAATGACTTTAAAGTAGACTATTTGAATAAAAAATATTGAATAATTTTATAAAAGATACGCAAATAAATAGTTGGAAATGTAAAATATGTTCATCTTTTATTAAGTTTTGTTTATTAAAGATGAAATACACAACTGTGTGTGTGTGTTAATGTATTAAAAATTTTGCAAAAAAAAATCAATTTTTCGCATTTTTTACACGAACAATAGATTGCTCAAATTCACAGGTTGTAACTTTTTCCTCACTCTTTACATCTTAAATTTCATATTTAGAGTAAAAGTGTTTTGATATTATTAAGTTAAATAGATATAAACAATTGACAAAGAATAGCAAAAATTTTCCATTGTTCAAAACTTCTATGCGCACGTAAAGAAATGTTTTGATTTGAAAAGTTATTTTTCCTTTTTTTTTACTTAACAAGACGAAAGGCAACTTTCCAAGGATACAGTGATCGAAAAAGGAAAAAAATCGACCCATGAGGTCTTGGCACAGTAATTCCCAATCCACCATCAAGGTACTTCTTAGCTCTGTGAGTGTTCTGAGTGCCTGTTGGCTAGATGCAATTGCTCTGCAAAGAGCATTCCAGACATACCGCATGGGATTAGGGCGAGGAAATCTCGCTAAAACTCCATTCTCCAAATATCTTCCGCCTCGAAGCATTCATCAACTAAGTTAAACTGGGAGGACCTCAGAGTAGTCGAAATGCCTTTCTGAAAGAAGTTCAACTATGTGCTCCTGTCCAGAATTACGTCTGCCAAGATCATAATATAACCACATTCATAGAGTTTAACGTCCATGATGCTGGTGGCATAATTCCGAGTCCCTGATCCTCTCCATGTGTGAACACATTGAAAATTAATGTTTATACTGATTCTCGATTCATAAATGCAGAGAAGACAGATCTACTGATTTCCTACATCCTGTCAGATGAGCTCTCTTGTGATTTGAACTGAATGGGATGCAAGCCATTGATATTCTGGTAAAACGTACCACTTTTTAAGACTTAGGGTAAGTAGTAAACCTTGAAACAGTAATATCAGACGAAACGCAGAATTCATTTGCGAGTTGAGCAGCTGTCAACCCCATTGTGGCTTGCAGTTAAAGCCAAACCATCTTGGCTTAATGGGTTCTTTGGTGCCAAACTGGTCTTTTGGAAGATGTTCAGATTTCCTGTAACTGATTTTATAATCTAAAAACCACATTTTGGGACGCATTGAGCAAGCTTGCTACCTCCACTTGAGATTAGCGTGCCTCTCATTTCCCAACTACTCTCAATATTTAGTAATAGAAATAGTAATAGAAAAAATTACTAGTTTCAAAAAAGACAAATAGTTTTTGTAGATACATTTTAAAATAATACAGAAAGAATTTTATATCTAGGGCGTATTGTGAAATCTAAAATATTGCTTTTACAAAGTCTTGTAAAGCCCGTGATTTTAGAAGAGTTCAGCAGTGATATTAATTAGCATTGCAAGTAAGTTTAATTTCAGATAGAAAATATAGTAACAAAAATTAATAGTTTAAATTAATTTTAACAAAATTAACAGTCTGCAAAATATTCCAATTTTTTTCGGAAAAATTATTTCCTTATTACATAAAATCATAGATTTAATGGTTACTTTTTTAACTAATTTCAATTTAGTTTGAATTTCACTTTCATAAAATAAATTCAACGAAAATTCTAAAGAAAATACAAAAAAAAAATTAAGGATATTATACTTGTATAAAATCTATGGTAACACAGCAGATGTTGCCTTTACATGTAATAACAGTTTCACAGTTATATTGCGTATCATAGAACAATGGCCTTATGAAATTCAGAATAATGGTTATTACTAAAATATAGAAGCACCTCCTTTAAAAATTAGGTTGAAGAGTGCAATTTTCTTTAAAAGTCTAATTTTCATATGTTTATATGAAAAAATGTATATTATTATACACTTTAAGTGCATTCTTGCTTAAAATAATAATTTAATGTTGTATAGTATCTATTTATACAATAATTTCGAAACGCCTAATTTCGGTTTTAGAATATTCAGGTTATCTCAAGATTATAATAAGAAAGATAGGTTCCTTAGTTATCTTGATGGGACAATATACGAAGTTCTGAGATAGCAGAATGTGTCTCTAGAAAGTCTGTTATTCTTTACCAAAGATAGAATGATCCTTACGAAATATAGTAAGACTATATGACTGAATTTGATAATAAATGTAGATATCAGTTTTCAAAATGAAACAAAAAAATAACAGATGAATTTTAATGGAATTGATTATAAAAAATAGAATCGCTTAACTAAGCTTTATTTTTATTATTAATTTCAGAATGTGTTTATTGTACACTTTCTAAAGATAATGAACAAAATTTTAGGCAAAGAAATGTATTTCTTGATAAATTTATGTGCATTAAAAGCAATGATTCTAATAAGAATGATTTTTATCGAGTGAGATTTCTTTTACTGTCCTTTAGAATTATTTACGAGTGTAGTTGTAATCACTGCAATATCTAGACGAAATTATGTGTCACCTAGCCCAACGAAGTCTTGCATTTTTAATTGATCACATTATCAAATGTTCAGGCAGTGGAGTTTACAGACCTCTCTTATGAGGGCTTACACTCTAAAAAAACATTTACGAAAACTCTGAGGTGGATACTTATTATAAAAATAAACATTTATTGGACTATGGAGGGGGGTAAATTCCTAACCCCTGCGTGTACTCTACTGATTTTATAGTGTATCAACTAGATACTAATTTAAGGTATCTGACTACACTAAAACTGTGAATTTTTATAAACGTTGACAATTTTCTTATGATTTTATTTTATTGGCCATCTTATTAGCTTTATAAAAATGCCAAGTTTATTATTTTCCGTTCACTAGAACAAAAACTACAAGTGTTTTAGTAAAAGCAGATGTCATTACTTTAAGAAAGATGTCATAACTTAAAACGTGTTTTACTCGAAATGTGCTTTTTTGAAAATGCTCAAACGGGAATAGCGATTGCTGAAAAAGCTTTGAAAATTATCAACTGAAATTTTTTTGTATATTTCTGTATAATAGTAGCACTGTTTTAACCTTCAGATTTATCAATCACTGTTTTATAACAAAATTTACAGCCCCTTATGTGAATATAATCAGTGTTTTTAAGGCAATTTCATATAATAACAAAGATAGAGTGTTCTCGTTTTTGTAAAAATTGTAATATCTCTTATCCTGATAGTCATTTTAAAACTGAACAACATAGCAACACATCAGAATTGAAAAATTTAAAATTTGTTGATAAAATTTTGGTACAGAATGGGCCCCGTTTATGTTATTTTTTGTAAATGTTTACACATTTTTTCCCATTTTATTAATAAGTATATTTAGTATTTTTCTCTTCTTAATTTCAGCATATTTTTCTTAAAATATACTAAACAAAATTAAAAACTACAGAACAATCCCCATATCTCCATTTTTTTAAAAAAAAGTTGTCGCAAGTAGTCGGATAGCTCAAAGAATAAATTAAAAAATGATGGGTAAAAAATGTTCATCTACAAAAATTTTATGCAAAACAATTAAGCTTTGTTGGTAATATCCTGTTTCTTACAACAAGAAAGAAATTTTCACAAAATTGAATTCTGTCACATAGGATTCACATATGAGATATCCTGTTAGAAATATTGCTTTCAATGATATATATTTAATAAAATGTGTGTGAAAATATTTTCTCTCTTCATTTTGTATGTAAATATATATAAATAATAAGAATGCATATAAATAGATTATTGCTAGTAGAAAATACCTTGGTACAAAAGCCCAGAAATACTAAATTCTCCCAATGAACGTATTTTTATATGTATCAATGTTTATTCCATATATCACTCAAGAAAGATACATATTATTTCGCTAATAAATGCAACTGGAAATCAAGATGTAGGAAAATACGCCGTATCTCATCCCTGATTCATAAGAAATGTCCTGGTGGTATCTTTTTTCGGGAAAAGATTCATTCTAACGTTTCCAGAGGATTGATTCTAGAAAATCTAAATTCCTTTCTCATAAGCAGCCCTATAGGTAGTAAATTTATTTTCTTTCAAATAGAAGTATGAAGTGTGTTCCAGGACCTCAGCTTTCCTTGAGTATTTTGAAGAACATATAAAATTGTTACGAATGACGATGAGCTTTTGTTTCTTTAGACTAACAGACATTTTTTTTAGTTATTGAGAATATTTCACCGTCTTCAATCTTTATTGCTTTTATTTTTACGTATTTCATTTTTCCCCTCTTCTTGCGATTTCTTCCAAAATTATTTTATGCAAATTCTCTATGCTCCCTTTTCTCCTCTGCTTTTTCCCAGCATCCATGTTTTTATTATTTCAATGTTCGTTTTTTTTCTAGTCATCCATAAATATCATTCCTTGGTTTGTTTTTTATATAACACACAGAGCTAACAGGGAATACTATAATCTAATTAACACGAAGCAATACGAAATTAAGCGAACAGAACTGGCCGAAAATGCATGAAAATGCCTCAAGACGAATGGCGCTAGTTTTGCTTCTTTCTTGTTGAACATGTATATATTCTTTATTTTCTTATTCTCACTTTCTGAATATTTAACGTATTTGACGAGTAAATTGGAGATTAAAAAATTCATCTGCATTAAACACTTATCAAGATGCGTTATTTTTATTCCTGTAAGTCTATTGGGATTGAACAAAATCTGATTTTGACAGTTTGTATTTTTTTAGGTTTGTAACTTTAAGAGAAAAAAAGTGTCATCTGTATTCATTAAAGTTTCCCCTGTTTATTCAAAACGAGATAGAGGTTTTTGTTTTGTTTTAATACTCTGATTTTTAAGTTTGAGAAGCGTTGAAGGAGTTTGCGTGGCTTGGAATAATAAAGAATGAAACACAAGAATAACATTTATCATATTTAAACTCCCTAGTGAATTTCGATACTTATATATAATCTGCATAAGATTGAGGGAACTTAAAACTTATAAATGTATATATTGATTGCATTCAAAATATGCATGTTACAATAGTGGCAATGCACGTTACAATACTGAATAAAAGTATATTTTTAGTGATGCTGAAAATACAAATTAATGTTTCTTTGATAAAAATTGAACAGATTTTGCGGAGAATTTTATAACCTCAATAACAAAACTCGCGAAATTTTTTTTAGATAAAGTCACAAAACGAAGTTCAGGATCGCAAAACAGCCGAGTAATCTGAACTTTTCTAAATTTTAAGCAAAATGCTTACATTTTAATTGTACTTAAGATCGAAAACTTATAAAAAGAGGATTCATATAATCTATAAATGGAAAAATATAATTCAAATTACAAAATTTAAGCTTCACACAGTCAAAATCACCCAAATAAAATTTTAAATCTTTAAAGCCTACAATTATAAATTAGTAAATATGAATGAAATATCTCCGAATTTATTTACATTCATAAAAAAATCAGCTATATTACCCACTATCGAAATGTATTGGAATTCATATATATTTTAGATTTTTTATGAAATTGTTATTTATAAAATAGCTATAAAAAGATGGTTTAGTTATTTCATATACATTTAGTACTTTATTTACTAATTAAGTTCTAACAATCTCTTGATTTATTTTTTGTGCTACAAGTTCCGGGATCTTTTTGAATGAAAAATATCAATTCAGTACCGCTACATGATACTATCCATATTCCCAGGTTTAAGGTGTGACAATGTTAACTGAAGATTTTACCTAATTTGTTCTTTTGTTATTTAAATTACTTACATTTAAATAATTACAAGTGAGATATAGTAATGATATCATATGTTTAACATTGCTTAAAATTTTATTATGACAAGTACATTGAGCAGTTTGAGACCAGATATAGGTATCAGAGTGTTTTTATATTAATTTAAACTCTATTTTTAAAAGCGCTTATCTAAAGTTAGTGTAAATGGCTTGCAAATGAATCATCTCATCTTTTATTTCACTTTAGGCTTTTTCAATTAATTTCAATTCATGCATATATAGTTAAGAAGAAAAAATAAAACATAAATAAACTGACGTAAGATAGAAATAGACATAAATATGTATACGTATCTATACGATCTATACATCTATACGATCATTTTTTAACATGTCAAAACATTCTTTTTAACAGAATCAGAGTATTGTAGAGTAAAAGAGTAGGAACTAATAATGGAATATAAATTTTTAATTTGGGTAAAGCTACAATAGCATAGTATTTGCTTTTTTAATTTGATTTCTATATTTTAGAGAAGCATTTTATCAAAATATTCAAAACTTCGTGATATAATTCAATATGGGACTCAAAACAATTGATATCTCGTAATAAAGTAGAAAGTGTTTGTGTGTTATACCAAGGATAGAAATTAAGTGCTACGCCACACAGACAATTTTTCCAGATTCTGTAAATTTTAATTTTAAATAGTGAAAAATTGCCTGTTAGTGAGCGAAGAAATTTTAGTTTTAAAGTTGCATATGATATGCACCAATTTAAATAACAGTTAATCGATGTTGATTGAGAATGTGGTATGATCTTTAAATATGTAATAACGTACATTGCTTAAGTCGGGCTACAACTTTGAAAAGGTTTAAAAATTGCCTGTAAGAAATACGCCTTGTTTTAAATAGTTGGAACAGGAAGGATTTTAAAAAACTGCATAATATAAAATGGTAGACAAGATTAATGTTTACATGGACGTAAAACGTTACATATTTATTTAAATGGTTTAAAAATTGAAAGCCCTTAGAAAAGTTAACGCTGCTATGATTGGACTGATGAAAAAATTTGAATGTAGATTAGAATTTATTATTATATTTTGATAGACATATTAAATCTAGAAAACTTAGTCATTCTTCCAAACTTAAAACTTTTGTAAATAAATTTTTAAAAAAAAGAAAGAAAGAAATCTAATATTGTGGAACTTTATTAATTTTCAGAAATGTTCTGTTCCATTAAAGAACAATTTTCAAACAGGTTTGAAAAATTCAAAAGAATTGAAAGGATATTGAAAATCGTAAATTATCCATACTCAGGCGACTTAAAGAATTTCAATATCAGCCCTCAATTGGATAGAATTAGGAAATTTCGAAATGCAGATATTATAGATCTGCAATGTAATCCTATTTGAACATAAAAAATTTTGTGTGTATATGCAAAAGCATATAGAAAATTCGGACCGTTATCGAACGTCTAATAATGTAGTCTGGATTTATATACTGAAAACACAACATTGAAAAAGTGAAATAGTATGCCTAATGCCTTGGGTTCAATTTAAAAGCTGGCAATCGTGTTGCTAACTATTTTCACGCCCCTTCACAATTGTGAAATTTTTTTCCGTGTTCAATCAATGGTGAATAATAAAAGGAGTCTGACAGAGGATGATTTAGCAGTATGTATTTCCTTACATTCGATAACATTCCAATATGATTTAAAAATCTCTTAAGGAACAGAAAACAAAACATTTCAAACAAATTATAAAAATATTTTACTTTAAATATAAACATCTTTAAAATTGAATTACAATTTTTGTAAACATTTATTCTACCTTTATATTTAGTTTCTTATTTATTACAAATAAAAATTACGTGGTTACTTACCAATTATAGTGACCTTGAAGTCAGACACACAAGACGTAAAGAGGAAGCCAAAGTTTGTTCCTACATTGTGTTTGTGGTGAATGTTTCTTATCGGATAATATCGCGTTTCTTTTCAGATAGTATAAGTTTCTGTGGTAGCAAAACCCTTCCAAAGGTAGTTGCCATCCCACAGCTCCTATAACTGATACCATTATATTGTTATAGGGAAGTATGCTAGCTACTTTTTATGATGGGAAGGGGCCATATTTTTAAAAATGTGTGTGTGTGTGTGTGTGTGTGTGTGTGTGTGTGTGTGTGTGTGTGTGGTGTGTGTGTGTGTGTGTGTGTGTGTGTGTGTGTGTGTGTGTGTGTGTGTGTGTGTGTGTGTGTGTGTGTGTGTGTGTGTGTGGTGTGTGTGTGTGTGTGTGTGTGTGTGTGTGTGTGTGTGTGTGTGTGTGTGTGTGTGTGTGAAAGTGCTAAAACTTTGTGCTAAAAACTCAAAATATGTCAATGGGGGAAGGGGTTGAAACCCCTCTCTACTTGTGTATGCCACTGTATTGGTAGCATGCTTATAAACGTTAGGAACTGACACTTGAAAATATTTGCAGGTCATATTACCTAAATTTTGGCACTTAGAAAAAATTCTTTTTCCCATCCAGAGTAACGTATTCCTAAACAGAAATAGAATACTCTATAGTGCATTCTGGATTACTTTTATTATAAAAGTTAAAAATTCTTTCAAAGAGAGTATTCAAGTTAACTTGCAAAATGGACTTACTTTCTGAAAAATCAGGGGAAAATGGAATTTTGTATTTCTTAATAATGGTCATAGTATTCTGATATATATAATAAGTATTTGTTTTAATTATAGGTAAATAATTGTGTATTATATTGACATAGAGCTTCTAATTGCATTTTTAGCTCTTAACTAACTGTATTAAGGTTAATTACGTGTAATGATAAAGACTACCCCAAAAAATGCAGAGCACTTCTTGTGTTGCAAAAAAAATTCTATATCTTACACTAATGCTGAATGATATAAATGCTAATGTATGTGCGGCAATGATATCAGTTTATCTGAAATTTGGTGCACATTTGTACTAGAAAATTTGACCAAGTTTGTAGATTTGACTCTTTGACATAAGAAGAAGACAGTCTTAATAGCGTATCTCATCGTATAATTTTCGATTAAGGGAAATGAATGCAGGTATGAAATGCCAGAAAAAATACTGGTTATTAAGATGCGTATCTGTTGTTGCTTATGCCACCTGATCGACAGTAACATCAGATCAAGGTCCACGAAATTCATCGCGGCTAAGGGCTAGAATTTTACGCCTGTCGTTAGCCTAAGCTTTGAGCCCCCATGAAGGTGACAGTGCGATTTTGCTCGGTACAACACAATAGATGGCGTCACCATTCGGACCCACTGATTTAACAAGCATTTGCTCCGTTTGTACTCGGTGGGCATTTGGTGGCATCGGGCATCGAACCAAGGCCTTCCGGTCTGGAGTCCAATGCTCTAACCACTAGGCTACCCACAGCCCAGAGGAGTATCTAATACTTTATAACAAAAATGATTAAAGATTATATTTATGTGTGATTTCTCTGATGGAAAAGTTGCTTTGAAGAAGAATGTTTTGAAAATCAAGAAATAATGTATAATATGGTAACAGGATACTTCTTTCCACTGAAATAGTATGCTTCTGTAAATACAATACTTGATTTCAATGTCTTTATATTTTTTTTAAAATTTGTAGAAAGAAAACAGTATTACCTCTGACCTTAAACTATTTGTCGATATATATATACTTAATTTATATTCATTGTTTATGCTTTATATGGACTTTTCATAAGTAATATCTTGATAGTATTTTAACCTGGGAGAAGTCGCACACTGGATAGTACTATTAATGGGCAAACGGGGTGACGCATTCACCTGAATTCCTTTTTTCTAATTATTTTTGTTGTAAATGATTAAAATCGGAATTGCAGTGAATTGCTTATTTAAGAAAAATTATACTTGCCTACTTTTAAAGACTTTTCAATTTTTATTTGATATATTGAGAAAAATTCCAATCAAACCGAACTAAAATATTTCGAATGTGAGTGACTTTAATTAAGAGCATCAATCACATACACTTTTCGCTAACATTACAGCTATGATATTTGCACAAAACTATTATATTTTTTTTAAATTTATTGCAGTTTTATTGTCCTTAGGTTATCAACAAATAGCACATTGAACATTTTCTTGCTTGTATCCTTTTGTCAGGGCGTTGTGTGTGTCTTGGTTTACACTTGTGGCTTCATATCTATTTGGGTGAGTTCAAAATCTTCCTTTCCTCTCAAACGTATTGTGTTCATCGCTTTCTCAAATTTACTTTGGCTATCTTATTTATCATCCATTATTTCATGAGGTTTTTCCTTTGTTTGATCAATTTCTTTTTCCGAAGTTTCAACCTCATCCAACAGAGTTCACAAATGCTCCATTTCTTTTTCATATATTCTGTTAATTTACATTTATAAAGCATAAACAGTTATATAACACAGCAATAAAGGCCATTAAGCCTTTCACAGGGGGAAAGTGTAGTCATTTCATTGAAAATATTTTGGAACAAATGTGGTCCTGTGGGGAACTTAGTCACCCCAAGTACTTTAAGATTGTAAAAAACGATTTCCAATCCCAAACAAAGAGTGAGATATGAGACAAAGACATTTTAGTTCCCGTGATGACTGTCAAATTGGAGAATACTTAAAAGGACATATGGAACAAGTAAACACAGTTTTTCCATAATTAAAGTTTTCTTCTGACTGGGGTGACTCTGTGCCTGTGCGACCTCTTCCAAGATAAAAAAAATTAGTAATTAACAAAGTAAATTTCTCAATTTTGTACAACTTCTTTTATATTACAATAGCCAGATTAGATACATCTGGTATTATGATTATGTAAATGAATCCAATGGCTTATAGATTTGCTCCCGGTCTTTTTGTCTGTATTGTTAGGTAGATCGTGGTTCGATGATTTTATGCAATTATTCTCAAAGAGCAAGCCAATCTTCAGGAGTGAGGGAAATTTATTGAGGAAAAACTATCCTTAAAATACAGGATACAATGCTCAAATTAGCTTAATAAATCCCAGAAAGTCTTCACTCATTCTACGACGAGCAGACACAACTATCAGTGTCGTAAGTACAAGTACGTTAAAGATTATTCACGATCACTCGCTCGTTCTACTCAACAGCCGAAGCAATAACTAATCACTAGTCGACTCTTGACTGTCAAATCATTCAATACTACTTTCAATGGTCAGAAAAATACAAACTAATTGCTAGTCAAAACAATACTGACCCAGGTTAAGTGAGCGGCTCCTTTTTTATAGGCCTTACGAAACTTTCAAGAAAGATCCTCTTACGTCATAGATCGTGATGTTAATAGATTTCTTCACTAATTTCCAAAATAATCCATATGATCGCTAACTCACCAACATAGTTGCCAAAAATGATGCCAACTTGACTTTATCGAGATGATTTTTTCAAGTTTCCAATTAATCGCCATTATGATGTAAGGAACGGTATTGCTTGCGGAAAAAAAAATTACAATTTTAACATAAAAATAAATACAACAGAAAGTAATTTTAACTTATTGCACATCTAGATATAAATTATTTACACTATTTTACGTATTCTTTACACAAATTTGTAACAGTATATTTGTACAAACTTATGGTTTTGATTTGTACCACTTATTCAAAATTAATATGTATAAAATACTTTTGCAGAAACACATACATTTATGAAAGAGTACCACTATCTTCTATAAGTTTATTTAAAATTTTATTTGGACAGTAAGTTTGTGAGAAACTTTCTAGAACGGCTCCTTGATAGAATAGAAAACTTATTCTGTTTACGTTAAAATTAGTTCAAATAAGGGAATGGTAGTGTGATTGAGAGAGTTTGAGTTAATTTAATTACATTTGTGACAGAAAGACTTTGCAAGTTCATTGACTTATTGATTAGTTTCATTCTCTTAGCTCATAGTTAAAATTTACCGTCATTAACATTGAAACATTAGCATTGAATTCCAAATGCACCATTAAAATATTGTCTTTAGTCAATTAAATCCAGCTTCTTAAATAAAGCCCAATGACAAATTTGGAAATGAAAATGCTGTTCAATAGTTTGCAACCTCATTATTTTTTTAAGAATAATTACTCGGTGAGGGTTATAATAAAAAAAATCTACCTCTTGATATGTGCAGAATTAGATGTTATTTATTTATTATGGAGTTAAGATTTAATTTACAGAAGAAAAATATAGCAATAGTTTGCCAAAGATTATTTAAAAATGAATTTTCTTTGCAGTTAATGAAAATTCTTGAATTTAAGAAAAACAATAAAAAACATTTTTAAAGAAAAAAAGCATTTCACAACTTAAAATTGCATATGTATATTAAGATAGTATAGTTAATATTCATATATTTATAATTATATACATAACATTATTTACACCATGCAAATACGAATTGATTGAAACATTTTATATGATTCAATCAAAATTTGTCAACAATTTTGTTTCAAGAGAAATTCAAATTTCTAGTTACCCATAGACTATCTCTCTTAGTTTTTTTTTTAACTGTGTTACAAAATTCATTTTTTTAATTATCATTTTTTAAATAAGTTAAAATAAAAGTTAAATCTACTATTCTACAGTCAAATTGTATAATTATTCAGCTTTGTACTTAATGTTTTTTCAAAATATATTGGCATCGGAAATTTTATAAGAAATTTGACTTCTTTATATTTTTATGGAAAAAAAACTTCAGGTATACATAACCGTTGCAACGGGTCTAACCGCGAACCTTCTATTAATCTTCATGAGGTAAAATTATTCTTTTTAACTGCAAGTGCCTTTGAAAATGTTCCCTTGAAAAAGAAGACTTGATTTATTCAAATGAGTTGTTCTATTTAAGAGTTGGCATTTAGGTGCGCGATGTTAGTCGAAGGATAGTCGTTGGATGGTCGATAGTTGATAATTGAAGATTAAAAGAGATTTAAAATTGTGAACTAGTTTATGCCCGGAGATCGTATAATTAAGAAAGATATTTACAGTAAATTCTAGCATAGAAGTCAAGAGTGCTCTAAGAGTAAGTGTAGTAAATTATACTTATATATTAGTAGTCTTAAGCCGCGCGATTGCTCTTACAATTATTTACTAAATGCTACCTTGTAGTTGTGTTGGTTAAGAAAAAAGGATAACTAAATTTAAGTTTAAAACTTGTTATGGCTGATCTTTGTTCGAACCCCCAAACACCAACAACCTCTAGTAAATTGTTACACCACCTTATCAACATTAAATTGATTTTTCCAATTAATTAATATTATTTTTAGGACAAAGTGATTATTTAAAGATTTTCCGTAGGCATTCATTTTATTGAAGTCAGGTGAACGGATATCATTTATATCTGGAAAGAATTAAAGAGCATTTCCAATCAGAAAATGATAAAATGCTTAGAACTAACTCATACGCGAAGAATGACTTTCCAGGAAAAACTTGCGCAGAGCTATTTTTGTTTTTCTTAATAATATACAATCAAAATGTAATTACAAATATTTTCTCCGTGGAAAAAAATCAGTCCCACTTTAAAAAAAAACAGAAATTAGTTTTCCTTTGTTTCGTTTTTGTCTTGCTAACTACCTCATTACAGCTAATGCTTCCTAAATTGATCTTGAAAGAATCAATTAGAATGTCTTTAGTCTCAATTAGAATATTGTTAATTATTATGGTAGCTTCTGATTACTTTTCTAATCACCACTGATTGCCATTTCTTAAGAAAAGCATACACCACATTTTACCTTTTCTCTCTTCTTCCGATTGTTGCCTTTTGTTTCTTGGGGAATTTATTCATCTTTCAAAGAGCCATGAAAGGGAATTTTCGTTTTTTTACCTCGAGTATTAACAATATTAGTAACTTATCTTTCCTCGAGTTCTGTTCTTAGTAGCAAAATGTCCCATTGTTCAAGTAAGCAAAGAAAATCATCAAATATGATGCACTAATTAATGCAATTCTGAAGCATGTCCCGAATATTATGAGCACTTTTTTAGGTAAACACAAAAATTAAATACATCTTATGAGGAAATTGGATTATTTATCATTGTCATTACAACAAACAAATGTTTTACAAGTAAATCAATTTATATATAAAAATAAAACATAAAGCTATTGTTACATGTATTAGTATTTTTTATTTGAATTAACT
Source organism: Trichonephila clavata (assembly GCA_019973975.1). Classification (NCBI taxonomy): domain Eukaryota; kingdom Metazoa; phylum Arthropoda; class Arachnida; order Araneae; family Nephilidae; genus Trichonephila; species Trichonephila clavata. Next base: position 36,085 of record BMAO01009596.1, on the reverse strand, counting down.
ATAAAAAGTATCCTTATTAAGTTGCTTAGCGTAGTGGAAATTAAATTTTTAAGGTATCCGACAACTTGCGACAACTTTTTTTTTAAAAAAATGGGGATATGGGGATTTTTTTTTGGGGGGGGGGGTAGATTTGTTTAGTACCTTTTAAGAAAAATATGCTAAATTTAAGAACATAAAAAGAAATTATTATTGCTAAAATGGGAAAAAGTGGGTAAAAATTTACAAAAAATAATATAAACGGGTGGGGGGGGGGCTCATTCTGTACTAAAGGTTCATAAACAAATTTTCAATTTTTCAATTCTGATGTATTGCTATGTTACTCAATTTTGAAATGACCTTCAGGATAAGAAATATTTTAATTTTTACAAAAACTAGAGCACTTTATCTTCGTTATTACATGAAATTTCTTTAAAAAACAGTGCTTATATTAACATAAGAGACTGTAAATTTAGTAATAAAACAGTGATTGATAAAACTGAAGGTAAAAACACTTATACTATGCAGAACATACACAAAAAATTTCAGCTAATTATTTTCAAAAATTTTTCAGCAAACGCTGTCCTGGTTTGGGCATTTAAAAAAACACATTTTGAGTAAAACGCGTTTTAAAGTATGACATCTTGCTTAATTATAATAGTATCTGCTTTTACTAAAGCACTTGTAGTTTTTGTTCCAGCGAACGGAAAATAATAAACTTAGTATTTTTATAATGCTAATAAGATGGCCTATAAAATAAAATCATAAAAAATATTGTCGATTTTTGCCAAAATTCACAGTTTTAGGATAGTCGGATACCTTAATAAGTGAAGAATCGTAAAAATGCCGCAAGATGTGTGTGTTTATATATACCGGGCATTAAAATTGCAACATCTGAAAGGAATTCACTTATTGTATGTGTACAGCATAGTTATAAGTGAATACGATTAAGTTTGTAGGCATTGTAGGAGATACAAGGCCTGGTGTTAGTACACTCAGCTGCTGCATCTGGCAGCTAAAATGGCTCTGAATCAGGAGACCAACCTATCAATGTACTCTCTGGTGTATATGGAAGGAGTCCGTCTTATCCTGCATTGCGTTCAAGGTGCCTCTTCTGAACCCATGGGATTCCATATTCGCAACACATTCATTAGATTTCGACCAATGTGAGCTACCATATTGTAGAACAAAAACCCTAAATCTCCATAGGTCAAGAATCTGCTGCTGTCAAAAACAGACTCGTGCTTGTAGCTGTGTCTCCTTCCTATATGAGACATTGGATGATCTTCACAATAACAACCAACATTCAAATGTGATTTCCGTATGAGAGACCTACTCCATAGCTCTCCTTTCATACAAAGTTTGAGATGTCTTTTCACCTCCCTGCGTCATTCGATTGCTAATCGTTTGCATATCCCAACATTTTCCTTTCAAGTGAATTTGACTTTGCATTATTCTTTTGTTACTATTTTGATTGCCAATGGAATATATATACAGTAGAACGTCGTTTATCCGAATCAATTGGGTCCGGACACCGTTTGGATACGCGATTGTTCTGATAACCGAAAACCGAATGTGATCCATGCAGTATATGAAACCGGACAATATACGAATATTAAAAATCATCACATGCGGGAAACGTGCTTGAAGAAAAAGCCAAATAGGTGCAAAATGTCGCAATTTTTTTACCTTTATTGTCGAAAATAATCACATATCGCTGTACCATTGTACACCTTCGTTTTTTCGCTGCAAGGTCTCTGATTCTCTTGAGCAGCAGTTGTTGAGTAGGACAGCACTCTGATTGTTGTTCGTACCACTCCATAGCTGTCTCTAACGCAGAAAAAAAGTCAGCATTTGATGGACCTTTTCTACTTTAATTTGCTGTTGTCCTCGTCTTCATCCGTTTCATCGTCGACAGGTTCGGATTCCTCTTTTGCCGGAAATCACAATCTCATCATCATTTAACATTTAAAATCCCCAGTCATCTGCATCGCATGGCATCCAGATTTCTACATCAACAAAACTCAACAAAAGAGCACGTATACACCCCCTCACTTGGAAACTAACTGACCTAATATTCCGCACAGATGTTTACCAAATCACACAACTGAAATTCCCAAAATATCCCTCACTTTTGGTTTTCCCGTCACTTTTGGCCTCACGCGAATCAACTGTTGAGCATTGCACTGTTCGAAAACGTATCTGGACTTAGGTTCGGATATTTGACGTTTCGGATAATAAACGTTCGGATAAATGACGTTCTACTCTACATGTATGTATACATTTGAACCTCCTTAAACGAATACCTCTCTTAGCGAGTGATTAACCTAAATAAGTAGAACTTATTATGAAAAATAAAAGCTTGCTAGGCTCAACGTTTTCCATAACAAGTATACAGCAGTGAAACTTCTGTTTCTCTGCCTAGAAGTATTGAAGCAAACAATTCAGATTATGCGTAGGGTACGTTGGAATTAAAAAAGAAGGAGCACTCATACACTTATAAAACTGAAGAATCTGAAGACAAAACATAGAAGCGAGGCAAATGAAAATGCAATGACATGAAATTTGTTTGAATGGCCTGTGACACTGTCAAACTGAAAATCAACACAATAGTCTAAACTGGTGGGGGAAAAGGAAACAAGGATTGCACAAAATTTACAGTGATTACATGACATCCAGCTGGTCTATTTGAATGAATGATAATGATGTTATTGAACTTGAGGGCTCAGTCAAGAGGTGTCCAACAAAGAACTTATGAAGCTATATTGACGGGAAAGAGATTTTCTGAGGCTGAGGAGGTAACAACAAATTTACAATCTTCTGTCGCAACTAGAGAAATGCTGAAAGGTTAGGAAATTATTACACTGTACATTGAGAAGCATCACTTTAACAAGGCATAGTGGCTATATAAACACGTTACAAATTTACTTAATCATAATGCTGTGTTGCATTTTCTTCAAGTTTCAAAGAGTCTACAAAAATAAATATCTCTGTAAATAGCTTCCTATTAAATAATACGAAATATAAGTAATGCGAATCATAAATAATACGAAAAAACTAATTTCCTATTCATTATTATTTTTTAATCTTTGTTTTTGGAAAATCGAATTCACATTCCAGGTGGATTCCTTCAGATTTACAATAAAAGATGAATTTAATTCACATTCCTTTGTTGAGTATAGCGTATTTTTTTACATAAATGATAGTATTTACCTTAGTCAATTTATCAATGCTATAAAGATGATCTTTTTGAAAAACAAATACCAGTAGTTTCCAAATAAATTTTCTGTTCGGAATTTAACCTTCTGTAAATGTGTAATGACGACTAAATTCTGAAATTTTCTCAACTACTTATCTTTATGTGTGATAATCTTTGAAAAACACCAGACCCTTCTTTTCTCTTAAAATTAAGTATCTTTATCTTTACTTTGAATTACTTCATAATAAATCTCGATCTGCGATTCGTGCCATAGTTTAGTTTCTTGTGCTTTATTTTCGTCAATATCTGAAGTCGTAGGAGGGACTAGAAATCACTTCCTTTGCATTCCTTTAAGATATTTTCTTTCCCGACAAATTTATCCAGTTTAAATTATAAATTTATTTTGTTCAGTAAAGAAGTACCATTCTGAAGCTTAAGGCTGTTGCTCCCGATTTATGACCCCAATCTTCCACCAAACTACATCTTACTTCAATAAACATTTTTGTTAAAAATGAGTGTGAAAAGCTAATGACCCTTGCAATCACTTTAAAGTTCAGGTCTTAAACTTAGTTTAGCTCAGGGAATGCAAGCCGTGGACCGTGAAAAAGAGATGTCGTCTCCAGTGAAATGCTTATTTGGAAAAGATTCAAATCGTGGAAAAGGAAGTTATCCTGCAACAACACATTTATTAAAATGTGTTTCCATGTGCAACGCAGCTCAGTCCACAGCTCAAATCTTTTCGTAATGTGAATTCTAATTATCAAAGATAAAAACGAATCGTGTCAGAAATTGATTTAAAAACATCATATTTGGGGGAGTGAAGTACGCAAAACCATTTTAACTTCGAAATTAAAGATAGTTTCCTTCTGTTAATAACTCTCTAAAAATGCGTCAGGATAAAAGTGAAATTATACTTAATAAAGCAAACTGAGAGGGTTTTAAACGTTTAAAGAACAGTGGCATAAATTATTTTGACTTTTCAGAATAATTGAGCTTTAAAATAAAATGTCATGACAAATTTCTCCACCGAACTATGATCCTTTATACAAATTCTAGAAGAACAAAACGTCGATATTTATATGTTTAAAAAGTAAAAACTCTAGAGCTCTTGAATAGCTAATTAACAGAAAAATGTTTGGGTCACTAATTTCTTTGAAGATAATATATTTATGGAACATTATTGGTGCATTAAAAACTCAAAGTAAAATGATGCAACAAATGGTATGATCTCCAGAAAAATGAATTTAAAAAAAAAAGCCCTGATACTCTTTACACATATTTTCATTTCTTTAAGGTATCGTGATTCTAATTACGGAACGTATATGGAACGAAATACCAAATTTTGATCCGGATAGTATTTTTGTCTCCATTTAATTCTCTCATATAAAGTATTTTAAATAAATTTTCTTTACTTTTAAAACTAAAATGTAGCTCATTTTCAGACCATCTATTAAATAATCTTCCATAAATTTTCTATCTTTTCACTTATTAGATAAATTTATACATTTTTTGATCTGTTATTTGTTTAATATTTCTATGAATATGAAGTAAAAATTAAAGTAAAACTTTTAAGGGAAAAATTAACTACAGCAAAAAATATTAAGAGTTTAAAATTTGACAGTTCTTTATTTTTTTCTCTTTATAGCTCAGATTTGAATTTAACTTCCTTCTTTTTTCCTTTATGTTGCGTGCTTCATGCTTACTTCTGTAAGCACCCGTGTGATTCTTTGTGGTGCACGAGGATTTATAAACGTTCTCAATAAAAAAAATTACTAAGATTTATATTACACACCACAATTTACTCTAAATTTACTGCATTTATTAATATATATATAATGACCAACATTATATTAAATTAATATAATTCTAACTTAAAACTGAACAATAAGCAAAAAATAGCAAGACAGTACAAGACAAGGCGGAATAAATACAATAATGTAAAAACTAACTCTCAGTCTTAGCAGGGTTAAGCATAACCTTAAGGCACTAACCATTCCCTTTGTTTGCTCATATTATTGAGCAGGAATAAAATTAAGAAGAAAACTTAATAGTAATGCTTAGAAATTCTTTTAATACTAAAATTAATTTTTCTATTCTAAATCCCCATAGTCATAGAGTATCGAAAAGTAGTCTACTCATTGAAATAAATGTAATAAAATTTAAATGTAATATCATGTTATGTCTATTGAAATTAAAGGCCTCTCTTTTACTGAATATTGCTATTCAATATATGGTTTACCATGAAAAATTATACTCAAGTGGGCTGTTGAGAGGAGCTTGTTATTAGTTTTAATAAAGCTTAGGTAATTAGGATAAAAGTAATATTAGTTTTATGAAGGCTAGTTAATTAGGATAAAAGTAATCTTTAGGTATAACTTCAATATTTTTAACAAATGTGATGAAATCATTCGTGTATATACATAGATAAAAATAGTATTATCAATTTTTTCATGGAAATATAATTATAAATTACCTAAAATGGTGCACTCAAACACACACAAAAAATTTAAAAATAATGTCTGTTCCGTCTCTTTTAGGATATTCAGAGTGTGATAGACCAGCAAATTCAAAAAGCAATAAAAGATCTTTAGCAAATTTTTATTGATCACTGTAAAATAAATAACACAAAATTTATTAAAAGCAAAAAAAAAAAAAATTACAAAGACACAATACAGAAATGTTTTCTTTAACGTCCACATCCAAAAACTTTAAATGGTATTATTGCTTTTAATTTTTCTATTCTTGATTTTTACACTCAAATCACACTTACTCCCAAATTTTATACAGATCTCACACAGCCAACGACTGTAGATGAAGCATTTAAGCCAATCAGCAGTGCTTTGGGTGCGTCTGTAAAGCAGCTCCTCACAGCCTACACAAACATTTAGTCCCAGTCTTCCACATTTTAGTTATATTCACTGTCAATCAGCATGAAAGTTCGCCTTCTGAGCTAAAAAAGTGTAGATTCTAACCTTCTTTCTCTTTAAAGAGATTTTTGTGAGGTCAACTCCTTCATTATTTTCTTCTTGGCCTTTTCTGTTTCTACTTTTATGTTTTCTGCAAAATGTATAACATTTGCAGCAATGACTCTTGAAGTCATTTTTTTCCATGTTACATGATTGGGGATATTTTAAGTAGAACCTTTGGGCTACAGATGAGTCATCTGGAGTATTTAGAATACAAGAACTGTTTGAGGAGGATTTGCTACTAGATGACCATTTCAAATTTTCAGCTTCTCCTTTACTTTCTATTGGATGATGTGCCAGTATAGATGAAGCATCTTTTTTGTGGTTGAAGATGTTTCTTCCAGTATTGGTGATCCTGGATATTTTCAATCGTGAGATAGGCGTATCATGGAATTATCAATAAATTGAATAGTGCGATTTCACTTGCTCTAACTTCAGACAAGGAGTTTTCGAGTGTTGTTGCTTTGGCTCAAGTGGAGTTAAGAAACTGGCTTAGTTGTAGCCTTGTAATTGGTTTGCCTGTATTTTTGTTGATAAACCTGTTACAAGTAGAATTATAAAAAAATCGGTTTCTTGGAGGAACTGCGATTCAGTGACTGTAGATAGTGCTTCGAGTGACTTGGCAGACTTAAAAAGATAATTTCATTTGTCTCTGCAAACTCTTGTATTTCTTTCGTTGAGCAAAGAGAGGCAATCCGATCCAGATTAAGAAGTATTTTTATAGCTGCCATCATCAAAATAAAACGATTATTCAACCAACTGTAAAATATATCAGAAGTAATGTTATTAACCATCAGCATTCAGAAACGAGTGGAATTGTTTCACATTCTTCACCATTCGCCGTGTTTTCTAGGGCTCTCTCAGATATTAATTGACTTGGTTTGTAATTAATTGACTTCAATTATAAAACACTCTTATCTACATTAAAAAGTATTACCTGGTCATTTCACATGATAAGACATTTTCACGGAGAACTCTTTCAACATCCTGACGTAATTTATTTCAGCCTAACTATTCATTCTTACAGTTCTGTTTACCATAATTCCTTCTCCTTTTCTTTTTGAAAACTTGAGTTTTCAAGACAAAAATCTTCCAAGGTATAGTCATAACTATTTTTCCACTTTCTCTTATTGAAACTATGAGGAATCTTGAAGTTTTCTTCATAATTGAAACCCATCATTCGAATTAGATCTCTAGTAAGAGATTGTAGTTTTTATTTTGAGACCAACTATCTTTTATCAGCTATTTCTCCCACAATAAACGGTGGTCAGAGACAACCAACTGACACACGGCAGGATTTTATTCTTTTTAATGTAGTTAGAAGTATATCGAAATATCTATAGTAGCTTTGTTTAGATCCTTTACCTTGTCCCTCACCGCGTTCAAAACAGTTCTTAACGCACCATAACTATCACAACCACTTGGTGCAGTAGGATCCCTCTTGTGGCTACTCTCTTCTGGTTATAATGGTGAACTTGTTGTTAAAGGATGCTACTTTGGGCTCAAAGAGTGTCAAACAAACTTCATAAATGAATTCTGGACGCTAATCAAGCTATGAAAAACAAATTTCGTTTTAAAAAATATTATTTCGGATGTAAAAATGAGTGATATGTTGCTTACCAGAATTCATAATGATACCACTTTCTAAACAGTCTTTGTAGCCTAGAAGTCATAGTCACGAACCCGCATCCAGCAAGTTGTGAGCTCGAGCCCTGTTACCACTAAAGACCCACCGTTTACAAGGACCGATGCTCATTAAATCTCTTTCGATTCAAAATCCTCCTGTTTGTATAGAAGGGTAGTTTTGAGAGGGGAATACCAGCTCAGGTATATCCTCATTGTCACTTGACCGAGGGTCAAAATTTTGAGGTCCCTCGTTAATAGCCCTCGCATTGCAAAGCTCAATCAACCAATTCCTCTTACAGAAGTATTGATTCTTTTCAAGAAATTTTTCCCTTTGTATAACACATTGCTAAATAAAAAAATTAATTCAATTATGGGAACAATTTAGTATTAACAAGATATTTTAATCCAAATTTATTTTTATTTATTTCATATTTATATTTTCACAACATAAACTTATAAAGAACAAATATAAATACTTCTTATGAGATCAACGAAGACCATTTTTATCTTTTTGAATAAAATCTTAACGGTCAAAAGATTTCCAGCCTTAATATTGATTCCAGATTAGAAAAACGTTCAAAATAAATATCTCTCGAATACCACGTATCCGAAATTCCAAATCTCCTTTGAAAAGGAATATTACTTACAGCATCATTTTTAAAGCAAAGTGCAGTGTAATTTCATCCGGTTTGATGCCCCAGAAAGATCCATTTCACCACTCACGATTGCATTTCAGCACACTTGAGAAAACATGGTTGAATGCTAAAAATCCTGAGCGGCGAAAAGATGTAAGAGTCGTGGAAAAAGCGCCATTTCATCCCAAAAGAAAACATTCCGAATCGAAGAACGGGAGATTTCTTCGAAGACGAAAGCCCTGTTTTTGAAAGGAAAGGATGAAAAAAAAATTGTAATACGTTTCTCAAAAGTAAGAAGTAGTGTTAGAGAAAACAAAAGAGGGAAAAAATATATGTTTCTGCTTCTGATTGAAACCGGAGTTGCTGAAACCGCGGGCCGCAAAATCGTAGGATTCCAACCTAAAAACCTAAGTAAAAACTGTGTAAAAAATATCAAAGATGAAAAAAAAGGAATTAGATGCTCGGACGAATTTACCGCAAAAGCTACAGCACAGCTGTGCCCCACTGAAATGAGAAAAAAAGTCTCACACTTCACCTGACACTAATCAGAAGTTAAAAAAGAAATGCTCATGTCTTCAACAAACTGTAACATCTGGGTCCCATGCTACAGCATTAGGGTCTTGTCATTTTTTTTAATATTTCTCTTTATTCCCATTCCGCTAAAATTGTTTTTTAACTTAGCTTTATAGAGTACGATATTTTTTTATTATTTTCCTAGGATTTTTTTTTCAACGCATTATTTTGGTTTTCTCCCTTTACCTCTTTATTTGACTTCAGTATGTTTTTTTTTTTTTTTTTTTTTTTTTTTTTGAAAAAAATTATATTTACTTTTATTATTTTCTTTTCCATTTTTCTTTTTCATTTATTTTTTCCCTCATAACGATATTGAAAAATTTAAGTGTGACAACATTGAGATTCTAGACTCCCAAGGATACTGAAGTTGTTGAAGTAAATAATGAATTTTTTTTTATTTTAAAACTCATCTCATATAAAACATCTTTATAGTTTCTAGTTTAATTTATTTTATTCCAAAAACATGTTTGAAAGCTTCAAATAATAAAATAATTTTTTAAACAAAAATTGTAGCATAAAATTACTAATGTTAAAAGGATTTTTAGAAAAGGACAACACTAAAATTATTAATCATTTTTGGCCTAATTATGAGTTTATGCGTGTAGAGGATGGATAAATCATTACTTTACAGTTGTGGATTATGTACCAAGTAATTAAGAAATGTGATATTGTGTTTAATTTGATACCCACAAAAAATTCTCTTATTTAAATTAATAAGGATCGATTTTAAATTCAGTACGTAAAGAGGTCAACACTTATAGAAATAAAAGAATACGTCTATTTCTCTCTCTCTGAACTGCATTTGAAAATTTTAGCCTTGAATAATTATGTGTTACCTAAAACTGCATTTATTATAATGAGTAATTCTCAAATCAAAAGAATATTACAAACTGGAATCACCTCAGTTAAATTTTTAAAGAAAACTTGATATTAAACTTCCTTTTTTATATTATATCTTCATTAATCTGTAAAACACTATCACAATATTGTTTAGGCTTTGTTAACTTCAAATATAACAAAAATGATAAAATTGCTACATTTTGAAAGATTTTTTTTAAAAATTTTGTAGTGTTTTATCTATTAATAACTTAGAAATGAATCGCTAATTAGTGATTAAAAAGTTTAAGATATGAATTTCAATTCTGCTAAAATTCATCGTGTTCAATAATTGTATTCAAAGTAATATTAAATTGTTTACAACCTTAAAATGCTCATAGAAGATTGTTGCGGATGAATAGACAGTTAGTGAATTTAATATCGTTATTTGAATATAACGTACTTCAGAATTATGAATACTGTTGCCACAATAACCTTTCAGCATCGTTAATCTAATACAGTAATACCCCGAAATTACGCGTTAGGTGGGACTGAGTGATAACCGCGTAAGTCGAATTCGCGTAGGTCGGGGTATAATTTCCCAAATAAAGACATGTAAATTATTTTTAGTTGGGACAGAAGAAGAAAGAAAATAAGAATTTATTGAACAAAAAAGTTTAATAAAATCTTTGATAACCCCAATACAAAATCGCAAACTGAAGTTATTTTGATGTAGAAGGCTTCATAAAATCTAACAAAAGTAGTCTGGTGACTCTTAAGATTTTTTTTCTCCTCCCAAATTTCATCGTAGCGTGATAATAATTTTTTATTCTTTATTTTGTTGAAAAATATGTTCTTCGTTGGAGTATATGTATTTTCCAAAATCTGCAATCCTTTTTCAATTAAACTGAACCCTTCTGTCAAATTACCAACCTTCATTCGATCTTCTGATTGAATTGGATCTAAAGACTCAAGTTATTCGATGTCTAGCTCTTGCTTATGCATTTCTATGAGTTTATCAGATCCTAATTGTGGGAATTCAGGAGATCTTGAACTTCCACTTCTAAATTTATTTGCCTGGCAAGATCAACAACTTCTTCAGTCAAACTACCAATTTCATCGCTGGCACTGATTCCGCCTGAGTTTTATTGATGAAAAAAGAAAGATGAGTCCACGAGATTTGAAAATTGCGTAACTCCAAATGCGTATAAGTCGGGGTAGCGTAAGTTGATGTATTAATTGTACTTTCTTTCTAGTGTACTAAAACATAAACCCATAGTTTAATATTCTAACATTCCTTAATTCTTTATCTATAAGATTTAAGAATTATAATTTAATTTAAATCGTTATGAGCATTATCACTTTATAAAATATTAAAAATCAACTAATAATGAAGAAAATATTTTTTAAAAATTATAATTAAGCATAAGTGTGTTTTGCTCCAGGTTACATTTTTAGTGGGAAATATAACATTCATACATGTACCATATCAAGCTCTAATTCTTTCTTTTTTTAAAGCTGCTTATAATTTGAACACGATATCTTCAACCCCACAGCCTTTTTAGTTTCTGAATTTCGTACAGATTGTTTAGTTTTATCTCTATTATTTAAGAGAAGTTATAGAAATTAAAGACATTGAAAACTTGGTTCTAGCTATTTTGCTCTTGAATGGGACGAATTAGCTTCCCGTCTAAGTTTTCGAGAAGGCTATGAAGATAATATATAAAAAAACCCTTTTTTTCTCCTTTCTTACAAATAATTCTCAATTGCACTGTGCATAAGCCAAACCGAAATGAAAGGAACTTCAAGTATAAAGCTCACGTTTGTGTAAATAAATTAGTCATTTAACCTCTTTTTTTAAAATTTATACTTTTCTGTACTTTGGAATAGTAAACCTCTTACGTGTCATAAGTAGCATAAAATAAAATTTACATTAAGATTTCAAAAAATGCAAGAAAACTTTTATTCTATAACAAAGCGTATTCAAAATCAGTTTTTCATTTTTACTATTCCCTTTTGATAGAGCAAACACAATTCTGAAAAATTACCATTAAAAGAAATCGATATTTTTATCTTTTTTATTGTTGTCCTACGTAAACAATCTCTTTTCTCAATTCATATACTTCATATTGTTTAAAATTCGCATAGAATTAATCCAATCATGTTTAAACTTCTCTTTGATTCTGCTGCATTATCTTCATGAGATTGTAAAGTTATTTGCGATTTATTTATGTTGTTAAAGCAAATGTTTCTTGTTAAATATTATATTCAAGAAAGCTTTTATGTTATTTAAATATAACATTAAATACAATCATGCTATAAAACCAATATGATATTATCACGCATTTTAATCATACACTAGTTTATTTTAAGCAAATAGTATCCAATTGTTTGTCTGATTTACAACTAAAAGTGCAGCTATTTTATTTACCAAACAAATATCTCAGCAGTACTTAACAATCGCACCGGTTTTATAGATATTACATTTAATTCAAATTTAACATATATTGTCTTTAAAGTAAAAGAAATATTTAATTAAAAAATTTTTAATGTTTTCCCTTTTCTTTTATAGCTATAATATTTTTTATAAAAAAAATTCCAATTTATTTATAATTTTTAAACGAGGAAAGCTGTAGTCGGTACAGAAATGGACCATTTCAAGCTTATTCATGCATATATATTTTTCTAAGAAAAAGAAAAAAAGGATCTTTCCCGTTTTTCAAAGGGTTTTCATTTTAAAAAAAAAGAGTACAAGGAAGTGAAATTGGTATTTTATCGAAGTACTTGTTGGAATTTCTTTGTGAAATAAAGTGTAGCTCAAACTTCATTCAAAATATATCCTACTGGATTTCTTATTCTCTGTTTCTTAGAGGAAAAGAGAGAAAATTAGTATTTGAAAAATTCCTTAAAATAGTAGAACTATTAATGTTTTTCATCTTTTTAAATCAGACAGGAATTAATTTCTTGACATCTGAACAATTAATTTTCAACATGGGTACACGCATTTTTAAAAGGGCATAACTCCAACGGGTTAAATAACCTCATTTCGATTAATTCGATTACAATAATCAGTTCTTTTTAAAAATAAGTGCTTTTTTCCAGTATTTTTCCTTAATTAATTATGGAGTAATCTATCAAATAATTTGTTTCATAACATCCGTTATTTTATTGTGCAAGAGTAAAAATTAGATGTAAATATAACACATTGATTTCCATTAAAATTATATTAATTTTCTTTAAAATGTTACTATGTTGGCTGAATAAAATTGGCACACATAATTTCAAGTATTCAGAGGCTTTATATTTTCTCTTTCTAAGTAGAATGCTTTAACATAAACATTTTTAATCTTATTAAAAGAAAATTATTTTCAGCAGCATTATATCAACAGAAGAAAAAGAATAAACTATGCTAGGCTCAAATCAATATATATTTTCTGTATTAAATTTTTAAAATATTTACTTAAATGTGTTCTATTTTATGGATTGTTATGAATACAACCAGCCCGTACTTTTCTGAAAGAGAGATAAATCCTTGCAGCAGGGGACCAATCACTTAAAAGAGTCGGTTATAAGATTTTCAGAAAACATTTTTATTTTGAATAATAAAGATGTTTCTTAATTAAGTTCAAAAATTGAATATTTGATAAAAATTTATCGACTCTTTTCTAAAATGTCACCAACAGAGTTAAAGGAGAAGGCAGTTAGTTCTTCCACTTAAATTTTCAGGGTATGCTTCAAAAATATTTCTACAACAATTAATTTATCGCAGCTGTATTTGAACTGTTTGTGAGCAAACTAGTTATCTACCATTTTTAAAATTATTTATAAGACTATAATGTGCCATTAAATAAAAGAGTTTCACTTAAGAGTTTCATGGAATTTAAAAGATTTGTTAAAAGTGTCTAGAAAACCTATAAGTTGTCCACTGTTACCTCCTTTGATGGTAAATAAATATTAAAACTGCTATTCCATTCGTATTTCCAAAGAGGCATGACATTCTTTTGATATAAAGCAATTACCCAGCAGCAACATATGGTCATTTAAGAAAAATACTACATACAGAGACTTTATACTCTAAAATAGTTTCCAAAGTGGTCCCTGTGGACCCCCAGGGGTCCCCGATATTATTCAGGGGGTCCGTGGAAAAATTAAAAGCGATTTTGGGTTCCCTGGACAACGACCGGGGGGCAACGCAAGGTTTAATATAAAATTTTAAAAAATTGGATCCATTTTTATTTTTGTGGAAATTTATATAAATATAACAATAATTCACTTGGATATACCGATATACCTGACTAGGTGTTGAACCCTTTTTCACGTGGACTAACTCAGATCCCAAACACCGATGAATGTATACTAATACAGAAATATCTTATTGAAATATCCGTAAATGAAGGAGTTTAACCAATGTTTAAACAAGGATACCACAAACTTTGGTTACAAAAACAGATTAATATTTTACATCCTGCATTATAGGTTTTTGTGTAGAAGTTGTCTACTTCCTTGTCTTTCAATTTAGTAGAACGTGGATTTAGTGCCGTAAAAAACCTCATCACTAAAAAAAGGAACCGTCTAAAAACTAGTGCTTGTTGAGATTTGCGGTTGCTACTCACAAACATTGAGACGGTCATAAATACGCTCAAAACGTCTCATCAAGTTCATCAAAGTCGTAAATTTTTGTTATTTTATTTTAAACAAAAGTTATAATTTCAATAAATAAGTCTTCAAAAAAATATTTTTTTAAATTGTTATTTTTATACTATGCATTTATGAAGCTTTTTCACTTGGGGGTTCTTTGGAAAGTTTTGATTTTAAAAAGGGGTCCGTGGGCAAGTTTTTATTATAAAAAGGGGTCCATGGGTTAAAAACGTTTGGGAACCACTGCTATAAAAGGATCATGTTGTTAATCATCGAAAGAAAACTATAAATCTAGTTAAATCTAACTAACTTTAGAAAGTTAATCTTAAGAAATAATGCATATTAATATGAATTAAAAGTTTTTTTCTTCATCATCACTAAGCAATAATAACTATCCCTATTTATCTTTTAAGAGATATCTTTTATGTACGCTAGACATAGTTTGCTTTTTTTGTGTTCACTAGTAATTCATATAAATAAAAATCTAATTATTATTTCTTTAAGAAAGATTGAACACTACTTACCCCAGAAATTTTACTCTACGTAGCCAAAAGAGAGTCTCAATTATAAAATTTTAAGGAGTATTTAAGTATTAAGTATTCACGAAAATTCTGCAAGAAAAGCTTAGAGTACATTGCAAACGCTGATGGCATACGATTGATTGAAAAATATCGAATGAGGCATATTTTGCACTAAAAAGCTTTGCCACGGTTATTGTGAGCTCTTGTACAGGGATTTCCCTAATTTCAAATTATACAAAGTTTACTTTTAATAGTATCTAGT
Source organism: Trichonephila clavata (assembly GCA_019973975.1). Taxonomy (NCBI): domain Eukaryota; kingdom Metazoa; phylum Arthropoda; class Arachnida; order Araneae; family Nephilidae; genus Trichonephila; species Trichonephila clavata. Next base: position 20,873 of record BMAO01009596.1, on the reverse strand, counting down.
ACATTTCATGCTTAACGGGGAGGATCTCTCGAAACCGTGTTAAATTGAAGCTATACTACACTCATGTCCATAAATTAAGGATAATTCAGAATCACACAGAAATTGAACTCTAAAATAAAAATTTCACCTGAAGAATTATCACACATATCTTGAAGAAGAATATGCAAAGTACAGGAAACCAACAGATGGTGCGGATAGTACGTCACAATGACGAGAGTGTAAGACAGAGGTATATAAGGAATGGTGTCAAAGAAGTAAAATTGTTCACAAGCGCTTTAAAAGCCTTTCAGTGCAATAACCGCATAGTTATGGCACAAAGGAAGCATTTGGATGATTTTTTACGTGGTAGAATTATCGGACGACTGGAATGTGGACGTACCCAGCTAGAAGTATCCGAGGAACTTGGAATCGCCCAGAGTGTCATCTCCAGGCTTTGGCAACGATTCCAAGATGATGGTAATGTGAGTAGATGTTACAGCACAGGTCACCCCCAAGTTACAACGCCGAATGAGGACCAGTATTTGGAAGTTACTGCCAAAAGAAACAGACGGAGCACAGCATCAGACCTATCTCATCAGCTCTCTTCAGCTACCGGTACGACAGTTTCAAGGCAGACCGTGTACAGACGCTTAGGGCACATTGGTCTATATGCTCGTAGGCCTGTCAGATGTGTTCCCCTTACTGCAACTCACTGTCTCCTGCGATTAACCTGGAGTAGAGAGCATGCATTGTGGACACCGCAACAGTGGTCTTGTGTGATGTTTTTCGACGAGTCCAGGTTTAGTTTGCAGTCCGATTCTCGCCGGACTTCCATATGGAAAGTGCCAGGTACCCGTTACCACCAAGAGAACACCATTAAACGACACCGTTACGGTGGTGCAGGATGGTTCGTTTGGGGAGGAATTATTCTTGGTTCCAGAACTGACCTGCATGTTCAAAGTGTAACGATGACAAGCCACATCTATCGGGATGTCCTTCTGGAACAACATGTACGTTTGTTTCGGGGCACCATGGGTGCTGAATTTCTGTTTATGGATGACAGCACCCGTCCTCACTGTGCAAACATTGTAGACGAATGCCTTCAATTGGAGGATATCACCCGTATGGATTGGTCAGCATACTCACCGGACTTGAATCCAATAGAGCATGTGTGGGATATGCTTGGCCGACGAATTGCAGCCCGTCAATCCCCTCCCACCTGTCTACCGGAACTTCGGAGAGCATTGCTTGATGAGTGGTGTAATATTCCTCAAGACCAGATTGATAATTTGATACTCAGCATGCGTAGGCGTTGTAAGGCCTGTATTGCATCGTCCGGGAGACATACTCCGTATTAACCATCATACTAACCATGTTATACTATTTTTGTAAATAGGTTCTTTTTTGAAATTTGCTCCAGGGAGTAAAAATCACAATTTTTATTAATTATGTCAATCATATAGCATCTTTTTTGCTCTTTACCTTTTGTTTAATAAATAGACTTTACAAATAAGTCAAATTTGTTTTGCTTCTGTTTCTTGCTTTGCCTGAACTTCATTATCCTTAATTTATGGACATGAGTGTATAAAAGCACCTTTGAATATTCTTAATACTCTAACGCAGGTATGTCAAACTCATTTGATATAACGGGCCACATAAGCTATTTTATATTAAGTTGAGGGCCGCATGTTTTCAATGTTCAAAAAGTTATTAAAACAGGATTTTTAGAATGATTAAATTTTTTTATGTAAAACTCAATGTATTATTTATTAAACACACATAATTGCTTAATTTTTTAGTTTATTTTTAAAAATATGCAGGTTTTATACTGTTTTATAAAAAAAAAAAATTATAATACGAAATACAATTTAATATTACTTTTAGAAGATATTTGATATCTTTTTTTTTCTGAAAGCAAGTCATCAAAATTTGGTTGAACATGTTGAGTTGATGAAATTTTTTAAAAAAATGTTGATAAATATTGATTCTTTACTCTTGACCTCTCTAAATTTTCGTTACTTTTCATTAAAGAAAAAAGTTTCTCGCATAAATAAATGCTTTCAAACATAGCCATTCATTATACGCGTAACAAATGATAACATTTTAAGAAACCGATCTACAGATGAATGTGTATAAAAATCTAGAGAGAAAGTTTCAACTTCTCCAAACATTTTTGCTTCAGCAAAGAATCACAATAGATTTCAATTAATTCCATTTGTAAGTTTTCATCAAGAACTTCAATATAGATAGATTCAATATAGATAGAACGACAGATAGAGGTCGAGTTTCTTGAAATTAAGAAATGAAATTGTAATTCAAAATTTTTTAAATCAGAAAATATTCGATCGAACTCCATTTCTAACAGTTTAATTTGGTGGGAATATTCTGTAAATTTTAATTTAAGTGATTTAATCAATAGATTTTGAAAGCTTTCAAAGTGAGACAAGTTTTATCTTTCTGTTTGTAATAATTTGTATGTAATAATTTTTGCTTGAAAGCGTTAATATATCAAATAACATTGTAACAAAAGGATTTTTACCTTGAAGCTTAAGTTAGGTTGACTTGTAATATCAACTGAAAAAGCCAGGGTCTTTAAGTTGATATTACAAGTTCATCTTTTAATTGAGCCTTTTTTTTTTTTTTTTTCTTCTTTCATTTTTTCTCATTTTTTAACTCAGCACATTCATAATTTTTTGTTTCGAAGAAAATAGTGATTTCCTCCATCAATATAAAAGATCGTTTTAACACTTTATGTCTCGAAATCCATCGAACTTTTCGTACAATATGGTTGACCGATAAATTCACATTCTATATCTTCCAGAAATGAAACAAATTGACGATACTAAAGTCTACATCCTCGAATATAGTTTACAATTTTACTGACTATTTTAAAACATGTCTAATAAATATAAGTAAATGCCCGAGAACAGTACTTGCTATGGAATAATACAATGATAATGTTTAAAATTATTATCATGCTGTTTGCTTGATTCTTTTAATCTTGCAACTCCTTTAGTTATACTATCAGTTGTAAGACTAACCAACTTCTCCAAGCAACACTTCATCTCAAAACTTCTTTAAGTGCATCAAAAATATGTTTTATGCATAGTATATGACACGACTCGACAAAAAATCTCGACTATTTCATCGCCTCTGCTGGTTACAGAATTTCGACTTACACTTTTAGAATTTTTTTATTTGTGCTGGATAATACCAATTTTTGTTTTAATCTAATCCCCACCACAAACTCTCAATAATTTTTTGTGAACAATGAAAAAGAGTGCAAAATAGTTTATCGATATCAAATTTTACGAAATTAAAATAAATTTAAAACTAGAACTAATAAGAAATGAAGAATTAGTTATATTTTATCATTATTAAAAACTTTTAATTACATACATGAAAAATATTGCTGTTCCCATTTTACTTGAAAATTATGGTGTTCGTCTTCCGTTTATCTTTTCTTACTTTGTTCTTGAAGTTTGATTATGTTTTTATTAAATAACTTTTTGGTTTAATATAAATAAAAACCAAAATACACTTTCCCTCACAAACGATTGAGTAAACACAACATTTTGTCTTGGTCATCTGGGGTTTTTAAATTTTTAAAAATAAAACTTCAACTGCTTCTGACGTCACGCAATTCGTCTCTCGCTGAGAGAGAGAGAGAGAATATTAACGTCGCACTGATTAGCAACACGAGGGCTTTTGGCGACGCGGTCCGCGTAATTTTGAACCATGGTCAAGTAACGCGGACGACACCTGAGCTGGCACCCCCTCTCCTAACTACGACACCACACCAACGGGAGGACGTTTGAGCTCTCGACAGATTTAACGTGCATCTCTCCCCTACACGGTGGGTCTTTAGTGGTACTAGGATCGAACTCATGACACGCTAGCCATGATCCGATGCCTAGACCACTCGGCCACCGCGGCTGTCTCGTCTCTCGCTGATTGAAGAAATAAAGAGAAATAAAAGTCGCACACCGATGAATCGTTGCGATTTGTAACAAATAATATTCATAAATGCCTTTAAGAATGCATTGAATATAGTAAAATTAAATGAAAAAAAAATATTAAAAATAGTTTTCATTTAAGGGCTATTTCTATAATTAAACAGGATTTTCTTTAAAACAAGAATAGATAACAGGTTAATATGTTGCAATTTTTTTTTTAAAAAAAACCCTAAAAGATTGATATTTAAATCTTCGTACAATGTCTCCGCGGGCCGCAACCTATGTATTGGAGGGCCGCATGTGGCCCGCGGGCCGCGTGTTTGACATGCCTGCTCTAACGGGAATCTTTCTAATTCTTGAACCGTGTTAGAGTGAACCCGTGCTATAAAAGTTCTATGTTATGCGGGAGCTACCTGTATGCATATACTGATAAGAACGGATAAGATTACAAATATTGAAATTCATGCTTACATTCAAATAAAAGTGGTACATTTTTGACATAATCAGGAGGAAAAATTATCGTTTAATACCTTAATATATAATAGCATATATATTAAGTAAACTGCATCCATTTCTTCAAATGAAAACCATAAAACTTTTTATTACATACTTTACTTCAAAAAAAGAAAAAAGCCTTTTTAGACTTAATTTAAAATAATGTGTTATTAATACCTTTTGACTCAAATAGTTTCATTTAGCTTTCAAAGCTGTTCTTTACTGTATCGAATCAGTGGTGTTAAAGTAATATATATAAGGAGTATTCAGTTTTCAGAAACTTGTACTGTATCAGTCAACCACATAATTACATTAGTAAACATGATTTATTTAATCCTATGTTTAGAAGCATTTTGGATCCGAAAGCCTTCTATACACTTAAGCAAATGGCTTATGTTTTTTAATAAGCTTTTATTTTGCCGTTAAACACAATATTCGCCGTATGAAATTAAATCTGAATAAAAAGTTAATAAAGCCGGGGAATTTAGCTTTCATAAGAAAACTTTCGTAAGGAAAGTTCTCCATTTTGAAAATGAACAAAGCACTTTCTTTTTCCCCAAAATATGCTGACCTCATTAATACCGAGATATTGTGTTGGTTACTTTAACGGAAAACATTCTCCCCCTCCTCTATATAAATAGGAGCTCCAACTGAATAGAAGCCTTCATTTATTTTCCTAAAACCACGAAAAAGCTTTTATAAAAAAGTGGCTGCTTTATTTTATATGAAGTCCGAGAATTTTAATCGGAAAATACTGAGAAAAGTATGTTTTTATTTATTCACTATACCAGATTGAGAGCAGTGGAATTTTATTTGTAATTTAATTAAACATTAAAGAGGAAAGACAGAGTCCATGAAGAATTTCATTAAAACTCATCAGGGAATTTAAGAAGAATTATGAATAAAATACTACACAAAATATTCCCTTTCATTAATACGTTCACCATGTGCATAAAATTAAAATACGTATATCATCCAGGCAGCTGATCCTTGCTTAAACTTTTCAAAATATAGAATGCAGAATATGGCATTCCTGAAAGTTGCGTGTTGCTTACTACTAGTACGATGAAGTAAATAAAGAACAGCATCATTAATTTTAATATTCTTTTTTGATTATATAATAACATTTTGAGATTATTTATCCGAACACCTATAGTATACTAAGGGAGGTCATGAGCCACGGAAATATCTCGAGAAAATATTACGATTATCACATTTTTATGTAAGACGTGAGAAGCAGCTAGGGTACTTCAAGGCAGGGCATTTTTATTAGCAAGACTTTCTTTTATGGAGCATAAAAAGATGCTCTTGCATATTTTTAGTACATCCAAAAAGGAAACAAAATCAATTACAGAAATGAAATGAATGGAAAAATTAACAAATTTTTATCAGCAGCACATGGCTGAAACTGAAGTAATTGTGAAAAATGTTTTTCTTCTAGCTAAAAGTTAAATAAAGAGTGGGAAAATATTGTGAGCAGAAAACAACCAGGAGCGTTATTAAATAATCTAAGATTCTAAACTGGAAATAAATGGATTCTTGCAAGGGGTCCACGACAGGAAGAAAATAATTTGGGGGTCCATGAGGTGTAAATGGGGGTCTACGACAGTTGTTCTCATTAAACCAGATCGTGATTTTAATTTTAAAGGAAAATTTAACCAAATGGAAACCAGATTTTACCTATTTAACGCATTTATTTACTAAATTTAATAAAGCTAATTTGCAGTTATGGGGCAGCATAAATTTTATTAAAACAAGGACCATCATTTCTGTTTTTCTCGCCAGAATTAAGCTTAAGGAGTATAATATTGGACATAGCGAATTTTTTCCTAGTTTCTCAATTGGTCGCAGACAATCTGCCAGGAAAATGACGCTTTAACCTGCATTCAATATCTAAATTCCCTTAAATTCATATTTTGAAACTAGGTTCAATAACTCATTTACTTTTCAATGAGTACTCATTACCACAAAAGGCAATGAATTCCTAAAATCACATTGAAAAAAAAAATGTCATATTACAAGAGGAACTGGTTGTAATAGGAAGTAACGGAGATCTTAAAGTAAAGTTTAGAAACGAATGTCTGCACTTTTGGCTTTAAAGAGACATACCTGTTATTTACCTCGAACTACAGAATATTGGAGTAAGTTTTTTAATTGTTTTTTCTAGTGAGAAGGAGTTTCAGCGCGGTTGTCGGCTGGACACTGTTAACCGAGGAAACTTTGGTTTAAATCAGACAAGATTGATGACAAATGTTGGAAATTTGTTATTGAAGCACCATATTTATCCCTATCATTATAAACATTCGTTTTTTAATCAGTTATTTTATGTATCACTTCAATTTTAAATTAATTAACATGTGTTTCTTAAGTTTCACTGTTTCCCAACTTCACTGCAGTTGGAAGTTTTAAATTAAGTGGTTCTGTACCAGCTGTTATAAACACATTTAAGTTAACAAACTTGCAAAAATTCAATATTACATAAGCAAGGGCCTTCCCTAAGCCGAAAAACATCGCAAAGGGTCTATGAGACAAAAAAGTTTGGGAACCTTTGGTCTAAATCAAATGAAATCTACAGAATTCACAGAAATTTTGGGAGAACTTGAAAATGTCCTTTTTAAGTCTTATGCATATGTTCTTCGTGATAATACTATTAATATTGTAATAATTTAACTAAGAAATAATATATATAACGTATATTAAGCATGTAATAATTCCGTTATAATCTAATTCGGCAAAAAAAAACTTTTATAAATGTATTTCCGTTACATTATTAAAATCAAATAAAGTTTTATTTCATTTTTTTATATTTAAAAACACAATTACTCATCTTCGGCCCTTCAAATACCCTGAATTATTTATGGCATATTCTAAGTTATAATAAGTTATATGTTACTTATTATTGTTTAAACTACATCGTAGTAATTTGTCAATATCTAGTTTAATGTATATAATTTAGACCATAAATGAAGTTGTAAATAGTTTTTCCAGGGTATTTTACACGCGTAGATATACACCTTAAATTGTCCTAATAAAACAAATAAATTACTACCCTCACACATAGATTCACATTACAAGTTGTAGAAAAAACAAATTGCTGCAATGAAATATTTTCTTAAATTAAGTTAATTTTTACCAGAGGCTTTACTTTCATAATTTTTTTAATAAATTATATGCGTTACGGCATCAAATTTATGCATGTGTTACAACGGAGACACCTCCCATTCAGTCAATATTTTTAAAAATTCTTTCAACCTTTTTATTTTATTTTTAGAGATTACTCATTGTCCTTAGAAATAATAATTATCGCCGGCAATTATTATTTTTATTATTAATGCATCAAGCTTTAAGCATCAAAGTTTAATACTTTTGCATTCTAGCGCAAAAAAATATCGAAGTTAATCACCCAAAAATCCAAGCATCATCATATTAAATAGGCTTGAATCATTGATTTATGCTAAATATATATTGCAGTTTGATGGCATTTCCTTTGATGCGTAGAATTAACGCTATCTCCATCAATGTCAACTCCAATCGTTCAGAACGGTTCACGTGAACTGAATCGTAAAACGTTTTCATGGTTTAAAATACACAGTAAGCTTTCATTTACATCGCCAACACTAATTTTAAACATCATGCACATTCGTACCACACGTTCATTCTTTATGAAATTTTAATTCGTGTGACAAGAAATATATTTTTTCTATCCCTTTTTTTTATACTTACATCTTCCGTATGAAAATGTGAAGGTATGCATTTTTATCGATTTAAATTATTCATCTTTCTCACGATATCAAACAGCTTAAAATTACCAACTGTTCATCACGTTCAGCGCTATCCACGCGTTTCCAAGGTAACCATTACACCCTTAAAGTACACAGACGTCTTAATTAAAGATGATATATGTTTGTCTAGCCTATAGTCTGGTCATGTCTTTTAAATTTACGCTTCCCGTGACAAAAATGGCTGCTGAACAGATGTGATTGAAGATTTCTGTAATTGCTCTATGTCACTCAAGAGTATAGGAAGAAGTTTTAGCGACTTCATAATTATACCCGCACGCTTTACCTTTTTATTGTTCAGAAGAGGAAATTTCTCTACAGTAGTTAAGAATTCAACTTAAGGTGGCAAATTAGATTTGGACTCATTATTTTTCTTAATAATGTTTTTCTGACGTTTATAAATGATTTTTGACAAATGAATTGGAATTAAATATGCTTAGGAAAGTCTGTCAGCCAAGCAAAATACATCATTTTAATTGTGTGATGCATTCAGTTTTGTAAAGAGAAAGCAGGAAAAAAAAATCTAAAATGTAATAATCAAAGTGTCATGAATTTAGTATTCATACATAAAAAACTTTTTTCTTCTTATTCATTTCAGTTACTTTAATTGCAGACTATTTTGAATTATGCTCAAATTATTTTAAATATAAAACAAAATCACGTTTTACTAAAATTTAGCAAAAAATGTCAAACTTTTACGAATTGTTCCCTCATTAATCCTCCTGAAATCGTAAAAGTGTGACGTTGAAAAATGATTTTTCACCATAACTGTGGTCGATTGAAAAATAAATATTTTCAAAAAAATAGCTTTAAAATAATGATAATATATTTTTCACATTAAATATGAATCATTTTCTCTTGGTTATGCTTTTCATAACTACTTTACTAACCTAGTAAACTTATTTTAGACAAAATCTGAAGTTCAGTTTACATTAGAAATAGTGACATACAATATTGAAAAAAATTTTAAAATAGAAAAAATAATAACGCAAGGGTAATAATTTAGTTTAATGCCCCTCCCTGTGCATATATTAAAGCAATAAAATTTTCTGCTCCTAAAAGATGGTATTTCAGTGCGAAATAATTAACTAGTTAATAACAAATTAGGAGTTTTACACGTGATTCTTGCTTAAATTTCTATAAATTTATTCGTTCCTGTAGATTATTTTTCTTTTTTTTATCTAAGCTTGCTTACTAAATAATCGAAAGAAAAGACAACAGATGGATAAAAAAAAAGAAATTAATTAAATTGAGGCCACGAGTGAGAGATTTTTCTATTCAACCATTGACGTTGATAAGTCAAGTCTAGGTATAGGTCATAAAAAGGGTTGAAAACTTTGTAGCTGTGTTGTTCCAAACCATTCTATCAATATAATTCAGCGTGCAGCGCTGAAAGAAATGTTTGAAACGATTCCTGCGTCAATGCATTCAGAGTTAGGGAATAAAGGTCAAGAATACGGATTTAAAGTTTTGTTATATATTAATTTAATGTCACTTAAAGATCACACACACAACGTAAAAAATAAACAAAACAAAATAAAACAATTCCTTCAACATAAATAAGTTATAATTCTGTATCTATTGAACATACATATTAAAATGGCAAATAAAGAACATAAAATAAGTAACTATTCCTACAATATAGTTAAATAAAAGATAAGCATTTTAATGCAAACCTTGTTCCTGCACTTCTGGACTTCACATTGCACTATCGGGGATATGATTTGCTACATTTAATTTGACACAACTATCTGAACGTTCAATTGTTAAGCTACTTCTCTAAACAATTTTCATATATGAGAAACGATTCGTTCATATAGATATGCAGAACCAAAAGTGGAAAGCCGAGCACATGAAATTTTCTTCAAATGATTAAATCTCTCCAGAAATGACATCCAAAAATTAAAAATAGCTTTGGATTGATCATCAGAGTTACTTTATAGATTCTTTCGTATTTCGTTGAATTGAGCTTTCCCTCATTTTGAAGATGTTATTTTCATAAGCTCACTTTCAAAATTATCAGTTTCCACCCACTCAAAAATTGACCAATTTTTGTGTGATGTAGAGTGTACCGCGTGCCATATGTTGCCGTCGTCTGGGTTATGCTTTGCTACAATTGAAACTTGCATCGTATCTCCTTTAACTACAATTAATATTTTGTACTATAAATTCAGCTAGCGCTTCTTTTATTAATTAATTCTTCCTTATTCCGCTTAAATCATCAAAAATTACTCTTTTATCCTCTCCTTTATATCTATATATAGTCAAAATTCTCTACTGGAGAGAAATGAATAAACAATAATTAAACTGAAAAAATTTTAATTGCAAATTAACTAGACAATAGATTTTAGAAAGAATATATGAAAAATAAAATTAATAGAATTAAATACAAAAATATGGATGTTACAGTATTATAAACATTGCTGAGACTTAGGACAGCTTATATATAAAAAAAGTGGAGTTGAACATGTTTTGTGTGGCCAGACAACCTTCCCCCTTTCTATTAATAACACTGAGCAAAAACCTATTGAAAATAATAGATAGAATATCTAAATCCATTACTAGAAAAAGGTAACTTACCTAAAAATTGCATTCAAAAATGCAGAGCCCGTGGTAAATCTGAGTACAATAAACAAGTTATTGCCAGATTCTGGACCCAAATGCAAATTCAAAGCATGGGAATGGCTGAATAGTAACACTTAGCAAAAGTATGAAAAGAATAGAAATAAAAAAATTTAAAAGTGTATACATACTACCATTACCTTAGGGACACTAAAATTATATGATTAAAAAAAACTATGAGAATAAGTAATTTTATCTAATAATAGAATAGGAAAGTAACTATAACTATCTCGAAAAAATAATAAATTTATAATAATAAACTATGGAATTTTAATCCTTACTATTTAGAATTTATTTATTCAAAAAACTACAAGGGGTGATCAAATGAAAAGGTACGAAACGACATAAAAATGAAACAGTTAAATATTTGCATATATTCCGCCAAGGGAGAATGTAGCGAGACATCTCGGGATGCCATTGGAGACTCTGACTGGGATCGGATCATGCGCGGGTGCCCGCATGCGCAGGAGAGAGCAAAGCCTCTTATAAAAAGCGGCGTCCAAATGATGCGAGCACAGAATTACTCGAGCACAGAAAAAGCATTAACTCCGATGTGTACTGTGAGACACTCCGACGCCTACGCAGGTCCATCAAGAACAAAAGACCGGGGCTGCTCACGGAGGGTGTGGTTCTGCTCCATGATAAAGCGCGTCCACACGTCTCCAGAGTCACACAAATGGAACTGGACAAGTTCCAATGGGAGACGTTGGACCATCCGTCCTACAGTCCGGACATGTCACCCTGCGATTTCCATGTGTTTGGTCCACTGAAGAAACACCTGAAAGGAAAGCGCTTCAACTCGGACGACGTACTCAAGGACACTGTGAAGGACTGGGTCTCGTCAGAGCCACAGGAATTCTGGGAACAAGGAATCCTGCGGCTTGTTCATCAGTGGGATCGTTGTGCTCAGGCCTATGGTGTATATTTTGAATAAAGTCTATATTTGTACCCACCGTGTCGTTTCGTACCTTTTCATTTGATCACCCCTTGTATTAATAAAATTAATTGGGTACACTTTTGAATTAAGTAATATTTAGTAAAATATTTATAGTTTTTTTTTATTTTTCTGATTTTTTGAAACTAGAAATTTATTGTGCGTTGTATGTAATTAAAAACAATATTTCTGAATATAGAAACATGTACATTACTCTCCCAATGAGGTACTTTTATAATATTAAATTTAAATTCTTCTCGTTTATCATAAATATTAGTAACTACAACATTATATTTTAATTTAATTTCTATATCAAGAAAATTTGCTTCATGGTTGTTACTATTTGTCTGTATTAAATTAAGATATTGTGGTTAAAAATTGGTGTTAGGTTTAAAATTGTCTTGCTTGCCAAAAATGATAATATCATCCATATAACGAAAAATGTAATATTCAGGATTATAATGAAACTATTTTCAAAATAATGTAAGTATAAATTGGCTAGACATTTGCTAGCTGGGCCACCTTGTGGCAAACATTTAATCTGGTGATAATAGTTACCATTATAATATACATAGTTCTCTTTTAGTACAAACCTTATAATATACATAGTTCTCTTTTAGTATAAACCTTATAATATACATAGTTCCCTTTTAGTACAAACCTAAGCAGAAAACCAAATCTATCATAATTAACATTTTAAATAAATTATCTTTATGTAATTTTACAAGTATTTTTTAATCATATCATCAATATTAATAGAGTTAAAAAGATCTTCAAAATCTAGACCATAGACTGAAGAAATCTTTTTATCTTTAATTTTTTCAATGAGTCTTTTACTATTTTTAAGTATGGCTGAGGATTTAAGATTATTTATTGTATCTTGTAATATTTCATGGAGAATTTTGCCTGATTTGCTTCTATATGTATTAAAACTATTAGTAACTAGCTTTCATGGCCCGGCGTTGCACGGGCTTATACCGAGGGTATAACTTAATCCCCATGTTAATTTCCTCCATTTTTTTCTGACGCCAACACTTTTGTGTGGTTTTGACGCGTACGATGTGAGTGCATGACCCGTGAGTGCGTGTCATGGCTTTGTCGCTTAACATTTTCCCTTCTCTTCACAAATTCAACACTACCAATATTATTTTTCGAAATTACTTTGATTTCTTTGTTTCTTTCCTCTCCGCTTAGCCCGGCGTTGCACGGACTTTTACCGAGTGAATAACTTCATCCCCATGGAAATTTCGTGTTTCCCTCAGGCCGATAGCTCTTATGTGCGCGATGTGAGTGATTTCTATAACTATGTCATTAAAACTCCCTTTTCCGAAATTTGTTCTTGCGTTGGTGTGGTGTTCTAATTATTAGAGATTTGTGAAAGCGCAGGTGTCGTCCTCGTCACTTGACCATGGTTGAAAATTTCGAGGTCCATCGCCAATAACCCTGGAATAGGCAAACAGTGCGAATTAAAAAATCACTCACTCAGTTTTCAGTTCTTTGGTTGCAATTTTTTGTCCCCGGAAACGAAAATATAGCCTTTTTAAAGATAGTTGTATGTTAAAAAAAGACAGAAAAGTAGAAATTTTTCAAATTTCACTACTATTTTAAATATTGAAGTAAAATTGTGAGAATTTTTTGAAATATTCGACACACGGGAAAAATGTTTCATGCAATTATCTTTATAAAAGAAGAAATTATTAAATGATTGTTTTAAGTATTTTGAGTGTTTTATTAAAATTTGTTTCGAATGCATAACATACTGCCATGGAAATTCACCTTCCTTTATCAAAGTTCCTGGTATGTGTGTGATTCCTTTATATAAACGTCACTACAATTCCCTTTCTCGAAAAAAAAAATATCTTCCAGATCTTACTAATGTCAAACATGTTTCAGTTCTCTTTCTACTGCATTGTGTTACAGTGGCTTATTTGAGTGTAGATCTATTTTCCCCCTGACTCTCCTCTCAGATATAAGATTTATCTTCAAGTTTCTATTCATGACATGTTCAAAACAATATTGCTTTAGTAAAAAAATAATAAATTTAAACAATAAAAGAAAACTATTTTGATGCTTGAGTAAAAAAAAAGTCATCATTTTTTAATAATAGATAATTTTTAGGAATCTAAAATAATAAAATAATTTTCAGGTTTTCATTAATCAATCAATCGCTACTTACAGTTAGCTTAAAAATGTCTCTCTAGAACGTACTGATTGGAAGGAAATCCAAACTCTCTTTAAATAACCGGATATTTATTTACAAAACCTATCTTCGCCCCATCTTAACGTGTACATGCCCCATTTGGGGATCTGCCAGTAACACACAATTAAATGATATTCAAAGACTTCATAATAAACAGGTACATCCCAAGATCTGTTCTCCACGAAGAACTTTGTGTTGAACCCATCCACACCCTAATAGCGAATGTTTCCTCGACTTTCCATTCTGCAACTTTCCATTCTGCAATCATGACAACCCAACGATTAGCTCTCAATCTAACTTCATGAACCAGCCTCACCTCATGTACCGTTTGCCTCATAGCGCAACGAAGATACTACCTGATTTCTAAGAATTCCACCCCCCCCCCATGCTGTTAAACGTAACGAAAACCCCCTTTTCGGATTGAAGAACGAAACGCAAAAGCTGTTTTCCGTTTACGGAAACTATGTTCCACCTCCCCCCACCACCTCCTGACCGCCGAAGCTAGTTTTAGCTTAGGCGAACCTATCATTCTCACTTTATTTACTTAGGTATACTGTGTAACTGAAGTAGAAGGTCTAGCTACCGCTAGGCTGGCACTGAGGACAAATATTTATTCCAGGCTCTAGAACGTATTTTTATCCAAAATAATAGGTGATATACCTTTTATCAACAAATAATTAATTTAATAAGGAAATAATAGAAATATTCATTTGATTTTTAAAAATATATTAATTTAAATCCACATTATCTGTAAATAATAATAAAAAAATTCTACAGATAGCTCTTGAAACGTTTGGATGTTTGATTAAACATTTGTAACTGCTAAGAAAAACACTATGTAAAAAACCTAGTTATAAGTACACATTCACTGAAAAAAATCATTCAAAAAGAAAATAATACTATCTGATAAAAACATTAAATTTTTTTAGTTTTTTCCCGGAAACGAAACTGTAGCATTTTTAAAAATAGTTGTATGCTGAAAAAAGAACAGAAAGTATAAATTTTTCAAATTACAAAATTTCACTACTATTTTAATTCTTGAAGTAAAATTGTGAGAATTTTATGAAATATTTGACACGGGGTGGGGGGGAGTTTCATGCAATTACGCATTATTTTAAAGTAAACTATAAGTTTTATGAAAGAGAACAAAAATTTCGATACTGATAAATATTTTAAATGAATCTCAGAAATGCATTGAATGCATTTTAATTTTTAAAAAATATATTAATTTAAATCCATTATCAATAAATACTAATAAAAAAAATTCTACAGATAGCTCTTGAAACATTTGGATGTTTAATTAAACATATATAAGTGTTAAAAATCCACTTTGGGGGGAAAACCTAGTTATATGCTAACATTCACTGAAAAAAACATTAAAAAAAAAAAGAATACTATTTGATAAAAACATTTAATTTTTTTAATTTTAATTTTATAGTTTTTCATTCCACTCTGTGTTAAAATTATTTAAACACGTATCTGCGGAAAAAATTATATTATACAAAACTAACTTATTAATTATTTTTAATAAAATTGATTAAAAATGCTCATTTAGCAATTAATTGTGACATATAGTTTTCGGCATTTTACTTTTTTAATCACTGTTTCTAAATATCAATGAACTTTTTAAAAATCATTTTCTTTTAAATTCATCGATATTTATAAAATACAAAACTATAACTTATTAATATTTTTACATTAAAATTGATTAAAAATATTCATTTAGCATATAATTGTGACATTCCGTTTGCTTAAATAATGGCAGCACTGAAAAATTACGTGGGAAAAATAAACAGAAATGAAAGCTTCTTGTTAGGAATTGTTGAAAAACATAGAAATTACTTTGAATGATTAAAAATCAGAAAAAAACCTTTTTTAAGGCAAAAAAAAAAAAAAATGAAAAGTACATTCAAATAACAGAGGATCATGTTAAAATAAGTATTTATCAGTAAAATTAATTTACGTGGGAAAAATAAGCAGAAACGAACAAAATGAAATTCGCTAGATTCGAACCTAGACATAAGAAAGAATTAAGATACTACGCGAAAGCGGCGCGTTAGCCAATCACGCCACGCAGGTTAGTAACAGAACAGAAAATAGGCAATAATAATGAATAGTCGGTTCAAATTGAATTTAATTTTTAATTGAGGGGATCCATAATTTTGAAGCAATTTTTTCAATCTTCGTATATGTTACGGATAATATTACTGTACACACGGAAAAAAGGTTTTGTGAGATTACCTTCATAAATGACGAAGTTATTCAATGTGAAGTAAAAATTAAGACTACTTTTTAAAAATTCTATAAAAAAAAAAGTTTTGGGAATTTTTTTTTTAAATGAATGGATCTAAAAGAGAAAGGCTTGAAGTTAATTAGTGTAGAATATCGATTTAATAACACGAAAAGTAATTCATACCCAACGATTTAGAAATAATTTTCATAAAAACGCATCAGTTTTAACACTATTTTAAAAAATTCGAAAAAAATAGAAAATATCGTTATTTTACAAAAACAATTACACCGTGTCGTGGCGAAATAAATGATCTTTCCGATTCTGTAATTATTTTTTGTCTAATTTCGACACCGAAAATCGGATGACAATTTTAATATGGTGGAAAACGTAAGATTACCGCTCGGCCGAAACGGAAGGGAAGTTCCGCCAAGTAAGCAACCGGCAGGAGTAAAATAATTCGGCGTTTTAAGGTTTTTAATTAATATCTTTTTAACTAATTACAATATCGGAATATATAAATAGGCAATACGGCTTCCCCGGAAAATTCCCGATCTTTTGGTACCTTCCGCGACTTTCTGCGTGGTGCTGTTCGTGAGAAGATAGACGCACATAGATAGATAGATACATACATACGTTTGTTTACCTTCGAATTTTAATAGTGTAAGACTAGCTTTCATGGCCCGGCGTTGCACGGGCTTTTACCGAGTGCATACATATGTGCATTGATAAAAAAAACGTACAAAATGACAAATGAAATTCATAAAGTGTCTTTTTTGAAACTAAATTTTTTAAAAAAATAAAGATAATCATTTTTATAATATTTTTTAAAAATATATGGCTAACTATGTTTTGCTCATTATTTTACACATGTGTATAAAATGTTTCACATATTCAAGAAATATTTTTTATAAGAATTCATAAAATTATTGGTAATGAATTCAGTGGTATGAAATTTTTTCTAACAGTTAAAAAAACATGATAAATGAAATTGATAATAACAGTATCCATTTATTTAATTTTTGTAACATTTAAAACTACCTTTGTATTGGAAAAAAAATTGTGTGGAACCATTAGCCTGTGCATTAAATATTATATTTAAAGCACAGTTTCCAGAGTGAGGGGCGAGGACCCTGTTCCACATTTCACTCCACAATACACAAAATAAGTGTTTACATAAAGAACTGTTTTAATAGTTAATTATGTGTACACTTATCTTGCATTATTAATGTCTACATTTTTAAATTTTCAAGGGTAACAGCACATCATACATTTTAAAAAAGAAATTGACTTTTGCAATTGCAGTTTTAAGAAATTGTGCATATTTTTCAGAATCAAAAATTTATCTTTTTAAATTTCAGACTACCCTTTTTTTTTAAAGAAAAAAAGTAAAGATTATCAGTTTTATTATGTTTTTCAAAGATAATATGCAGGTATTTAATTCAAAAACTTGTTAATCACAGTACGCAAAATAAGTGTTTACATAAAAAACTGTTTTAATAGTTGATTATGTATACACTTATCTTGCATTATTAATGCCTACATTTTTAAAGCAAAAAAGTAAGTACCATCCATCAACAATACACAGAAACTTGGGGTAAAACACACCACAAGGTCCATGAACCATTGTAGATTCGACAACTTAATGCATTTGAGAATCAAGGGCATCTTACACTGTAACGTATCACAAAAGCTTAAAGTAAAACTTTACGAAAAACAACATAATTAAAAGAACATTGATAAAGAAAAAGTGACATTTTTATTAATATGATATGTATGTGTGTTATAAAACCAACTGAAGAATACTCTCATCATATCCAAAATGCTTTCCAATGAACACCAAAAATCTATTTTATGCACCACGTCATCCGTCAACAATACACAGAAACTGTGTTAGATAAAAAAAGCAAAAAAGTAAGTACCATCCATCAACAATACACAGAAACTTGGGGTAAAACACACCACAAGGTCCATGAACCATTGTAGATTCGACAACTTAATGCATTTGAGAATCAAGGGCATCTTACACTCTAACGTATCACAAAAGCTTAAAGTAAAACTTCACGGAAAACAACATTTTTTGTAAAAACTCTATTTGAACCATTTAATTTCCCTTGTTTCTTCGTGTCGTTTACCAAAACACGAACGTAATGCATGGATGTAGCTCTTGAGAAGGCAACATACAACATCCCATGAGAAAATACTGGCTGGGCAAATATATTCCTACTTTTTGAAGAGTCTGTCCCTGAGATTTATTAATGGTCATAGCAAAACCAAGCCGAACTGGAAACTGTCGCCTTTGAAGTTGGAAAGGTAGATTGCTGTCAGAAGGATGAAGCGTAATTCTCGGAATAAAGGCACGTGAGCCTTTTGTATGCCCAGTCAAAATTTCAGCATCTATTACATTGGGCATCAGTTTCCGAATAATCAAACGCGTTCCATTACACAGTCCTGCAGATGGATTTAAGTTCCTGAGCAACATAATCACGGCTCCTACTTTCAAATTAAGTATGTGTGGTGGCATTCCAGAAGGAGTTATTCCGTTGATGAAATCCAGTTGAAAATTGTTCTGTTCTTCTTGATCTTCAGAAATAATGCTGTCTGCGCTGAAATATGTAACATTCTGGCCTGGAAATCTTGCTAAAACTTGTTCGTTGATTTTCAGAGAATCCTCATTCTTGGGGCATAAAATAGCCTTTCCCGATAGATTTTCCATATCAAAAACAGATGATCCAAAAATTTCATCAACAATGGACTCCTTCACGACACATTCTTCGGGAATTTCCACAATATCTTCTCCTAATTGGCAGTCATTCTTCAAAGTTCCATTGCCGAGATGCAGAAGCCAACTTGCAAAATCCTGTTCATGGGGTTCAGTTCTCATATTCCTAAAGAGTGAAAATTGCTTGAATGAGCTCCAAAGAGGTGAATTCTTCAAGCAAGTCTCAACAATTGCTGTTCTATTAGCATGTACTGCAACAGGTAAAATCTGTCGCCAGTCACCACCAAGAACAAAAACCTTGCCTCCAAACGGTACGTCTAAGTCCATCAGATCTCTGAAAAGCCTGTCAACTGCACTCAAAGCATGATGAGGAGTCATAGTGCACTCATCCCAGATAATAATCTTCGCCGCCTTAAGAAATTTCCCCTCTTCAGTGTTATGACGAACACCACATGATGAATTATCCAGAATGGGGACCGGTAACTTGAATCTTGAATGCGCTGTTCTGTCGCCTTCCAAAATTATAGCTGAAATTCCAGTCCATGCAACAGGAACAACAATTTCCCCCAATCCTCTTACTGAATGAATTATGGCATTGAATAAAAAACTTTTGCCGGACCCAGCAAAAGCATTCACACAAAATGCCTTAGATGATGCCTCGTCAACATCTTGGATTGCAAGAATAACTGCATCGAAAATTGTACGCTGCTCCGGATTCAACATTGACATTAGTCTCTCACCTTCTTGCCTTTCTTCTTCTAAGTTGTAAAAATCTGTATTGACATATGCGTGAGAAATGGCAGGTTCTGGCAATCCAATGCTCATGAGGGTCATGTTGTGAGCATGAAGTTGATCGGCTATGTTGTGCAATGCAAGATCTACACTTTGCTGCACTGAGGTGTGGAACTCAAAATCTTCAGACAAATAAGATTTGAATTCTTCCCAAAGTGCCAGAGGTGATGTTGGATTACAAAAAACGCAAATAAAAGTAAACAACTGCCTTAACTTTGATGGCATTTGAAAGCTACATGCCTCAAGCAGTTTCTCCACTCACCATCATCTTCCAACAAATTCCTAACACGACACGCCTCTTTGAAAGAAATCATTTCAACACCCTCAAAGGTTCGTAACTCTTCAAAAGACTTAGCTCCCGGAACATGAAACAGAAGCATCCGTAGATGAAATCGTTCAATGTCTTTCGGACTAACAGAATATAACCTTGACACAATTCGGTCTCCAATCGTACACGTCTCTCCCATTTATTGTTCTTCCAAACAAAATGCTTCGGAATGTCAGCATATATGTATCTGTTGGCATCAGGATCCGTTCTGTTCAATTCAAACCAAGCTGTCAGCATGGTATTCCTTTGAGCAGCTCTTTCCAGTGCTTGACGCTCTTCATCATCCAAGAAGTACACCGGCTGCATGTTTGGCAAATGCACTGGCAAACGAATGATTGCATGGGATTTCTCGTGCATTTTCTTTTCTAGAAGTCGCCACATTGCTTCAGGCGCAGATACATATCTTGCATTCAAAAAGGTCTGTATCTCATCCCATGTAATTAGCCCCTGGCCATTGTCCTCGAAGACAACCTTTGCACAGTCATGACCCTTGTAAACGTACTTGAAGATATATTTGACGGACTTCAGCGAACTGCAGATTTCCACATTAATATGGGCATTGTATTTTTTGGTGAGGTATGGGTTATACGGCACAATCCACCTATTATCAACAACATTGCCATTTATCACAATATGATTTGCGTTGTCACGACGCCTATACATTGGATAACCATTGATGTTCTCAGCAGTTGTTTCTCTAAATTGCTTGGGGTATCCCTTTGTGCAAACACATCAACGATACATGGAGCATTGGGTTCAACACACCACAAGGTCCATGAATCATTGTAGATTTGACAATTTCATGCAATCTAGGATCCACTGTCTGTCTGGCAGTT
>BMAO01009595.1:0-20295 GCA_019973975.1 Trichonephila clavata | reverse complement strand
AATGCAATTCGCCGCATACATATAAAATTCCTTTAATGGAGTTGTTAAGGAAAATTATTGTAAGAAATGTGCTCATAAAGATTATATATTTAAATTAGCTTGGTATCTGAGAAAACAAATGTAGGTTTTAAACCACGTGTTTGTCATAACTCAGAGAGAGAGAGAGAGAGTGTACTTCTTTCTGAACTATAAAATATTTGGGATGACGAAAGCAGCAGTACATATTTTTCCGAGGTCATTGTAATTGAAATGATTAAAATAATACTTTATTATATCAGAACGAAATACTTGGTAAAATAGAAAAGAATAAGTTTAATATTTCTACGTATACAGTTAAAACTGAGTAATGTTTTCGAACATCAATTGATTTTTTTTAGAAATTTTATGAGTTTTATTCTGACATTACGTATTTTATAATATGCCGGTTGTAACATTAAATGTGATTGGAAGTGGAAATGAAACAGAGAAAGTTTCAGCGGCAAGTACCCTCCAGATTTTAAATAGTGCTCAAGCAAAAGGCTTAGGAAGATCAGGGAATATTATACAGTTTTTTTTCAACTGACTCTATTCAATTCAACCTGTAGCTTGATCTAATAATGAAAATGGCATGACAAACTTGGTGTAGATACAAATGATTGCATGACAAATAGAATTCCGTAAAAAGAAAAATGATTCGAAAAATCACCAGTTGGATTATTCATGTCTATTCAAAAAAAAGTAATACTACCACAAACTAAATAATGGTAAAATAGGTTTTATTCACTATATTCCTTTTTCCTGCAAGGGGGGGGGGAATTCGACCATATTTAACATAAACGCAGTTATCAGAGATTGTGCAGTCTCTGAGTAATGTTTCCTACGGCCATGCGCAACATGTCACAAGGAATATTCCGCACCATCTGTGACAAGAGTACGAAGAATGGCTTCCTATGATTTGTCGATGATAACAGTTGCAACATCTATTATCACCTCTTCTGATATACGTCCCCTAACTGGTCTAATTTCCCGCAATTCTGCTTCTAAGAATCTACTTTTCATTCATTTCCCAATTTTAAGCTATGCAACCCTGTACGAAGCTTTTGTTCTGTTAGAATCTAGTGTGTGAGAGTGTGTGATGAGCTGGGAATGATTCAGATACTTATATACGATCTGGTAACATGATATGCTTCGCTTCAACTCTGAATAGTTTTCGGAGCAGTCTATATATTTTTATAGTCCAAATTACTGGCGTGATTCGTATATGACAGC
This sequence comes from Trichonephila clavata, assembly GCA_019973975.1. Taxonomy (NCBI): domain Eukaryota; kingdom Metazoa; phylum Arthropoda; class Arachnida; order Araneae; family Nephilidae; genus Trichonephila; species Trichonephila clavata. Next base: position 19,047 of record BMAO01009595.1, on the reverse strand, counting down.
ATACATTAGCATTTAGCTTTCCTACCCGTGTCGTATGCTCTATCTCGGCTTGGTAAACTTCAACAGCGCCAGGAATAACCTTAATGGTAAATAATTTAAATTTAAGATTTTTAATGGAATTGTACTTTCTATATATTTCGTTATAAGTCTCCCAACCAAGTTTGGTGCCATTGCGATTGTTAGACTAACCTAAAGGTGGTTCTTAATATTGTCAATTAAAAAAAATGCTGTGGATTTCATATAAAAATGCTCTTTCTACCATTCTTGAGCATTGTAGTAATGATAATTTAAGGTCTTGAAAGAGAAATCATTCTCAAAGAAACATAGTTTGAACAAACGAATGTTTATCGACCATAATGATCTAAGGATGAGTATCTTTAGCTTTTAGCGTGGGATGACAAGGTGATCAAGATCGCTTCATGATATTTCACTCCAGAACATAAGAAAGCCATCTCCATACTTTAAGAGTCCACAGAAGACAGGAAGGATTGTATGCAATTCGAATTTCTTTTTATATGCGGTTGGTTGTTCAAAAGATGATATAAACACGGTATAATCGTAATTGAGGTCACTTCGGTTATATTTACTTCGCTTGCATCTATTGGAAGTTGTTCAAGGAATCACCAGTCGTTCATGAAATGTCACTCCCCAAAACTATTTTCAGTATAAAGTTTTACATGCACAATGCTTTCAGAAATGAAATTTTAGTGATATATATTCACGTTGAATGTTAGTTCAAACAGTAGTTTTGGATTCTGGTGTAGGTATGCTCTTAACCTATTGTTTGATGTCATCTTATCGTCTTTCATGGATGTTTTGGTATCGGATTGTATCGTACTTCTTTCTTCCTCACTCCAACACACTCGCAGTTTCAGTACGTAGTTTTGCAATGAAACGAGATGCACGTTATATTCTTTTTGGATTTTTGCCTAATCTAACATTATTTTACTCAAAACGAAAGATGGGCTAATGCAACTCATACCATAGATATTTATATATACTAAGACATTTCCTCTGACTATATATATACCACTAGGTGTATTCTGAGCCAAGTAACGCCGCTGTATGAATGCCTTAAAACATGGCATTCCTTTTCACAAGAATGAATATATTTTTTGTGTCACCCTCCAGTAAGTGACCCTACAGAAAGCTCTAATTTGTCCATATATATATATATATATATATATATATTTGTCATATAACTAAAGGAAGTCGTCATCTTCAAATATCCGTAGTTTATTGTTGTTCATGCATAAATATTCCAACGTTGTGGTCATTCGTCGTTTAACCAGGTAGAACAAAAGACACCAATGAGTCACGAGCCTCTCTTCTAGATTACTCTCCAATCTACGCCAGTGCGCTCTACCTTAAGTAATTCTATTCACCCTCAAATAACTGCATTGTAGTAAGGAGTGCACTCTATTTTTATTAATTATTTAAATAATTTTTAAGTTTAATTTTCCTAGATCTGTTATATATAATATATATATATATATAATAGCTGGTATACCCGTTCTTCGCGCGGGTAAATTTAAAAAAAAACATAGATATTGAAAGATTAAGAAACTTCTAATGACTTAATTGAGTTTCAAAGTAAACATGAAAGAAATAACAAATGAGGAAATATAATAGAGAAATCAATTAAATAATTACAACTGAGTTATACGGTATTTCCCTAGGCCATTTATCTCAGTCAATATGTAAATTTTATCTAAAATAAATAAATATTCATTATCATTTATGCCGCTACATTTCTACTCACTGGTTTTACAGTTCTAAAGCAACTCATAAAATCTTTCATCGGATTCTTTCATTGCCAGATACAACAGAATAAAAGACTACTAATCTGAACTGAAAAATATACACATAAATTATTTCTCTGAAAAATAGAACCAAATACACTACTCCCAATGAAAATCTCGTTGGAAGAAAATAACATGCCCAAGTTCATCTACTTTCCTTCATCCATCAACACCTGTTGCTACAAATGTATTTATCCAACACATTGTGCACTACTGATACATTTATAAGTATAATAGTTGACCCGGCAAAATTGTTTTGCCATAAAAAGTGAATATTTAGGTAGTCAAATAAAAAAACAAGTAACTCATTGTAAGTGTATGGGGATGTGGTTTATGTGAATGAAAAAGGAATGGAGCGCTGTCAATGATGACAGCATGTAAAGGTTACAAAATACCAAACATTCATTTTTTGAATTCTTTGACCTTTTATTATTTTAACTAATAAATTTCAAATTACATCTCTATCACAAATTATGACAATTAAAAAATAACATTATCAGTCTCTTAGTGTAATGGAGTGTTCGATATTTTTATTGAGTCCATCTTTAGACAACACAAAAACCTGGATGGTTTACCCACGCGAGAACATGCCACGTATAATTGGCCGTGTAAAAAACACGGTGTGCCCAACTCTAAGGCACAAACAGACATCGTTTGACTTTGAGACTTATTGATTGTCATTGTGAATGCCAATCTAATTAGGAATTGAATCCACCTGAATTCAATTGGCACATCTGTGGGAATAATAAGGATTCATGGTAATAATACATCGTCTCCTCGGAACTTGCAATTCAAAATTCTGGCTTCGACAACGTTTTTCATCAATTTTTTAATGACTAATCGCGTGCCATTGCACAGTCATGGTAGGTTGAAATTATGAAGCAGAAACACCAGAAATGTACCCTTCAGTTGTAAATGGTTTGGTGGCATGCCTGGCAAATCCAATGAGCTCAAAAACTCTGCTGGATAATTTACAGCGTCGTCGGTATTGCAAACTGTATTGATAGTTTGTATGACATCAAGTTCCCTGGCAACAACTATTGTATCTTGAAATTCAAATCGTTGACTTCCAGATTTTTTGTTGCCAAGATTGTTCTTTCTGCCAGCTACTCATAATTAAAGTATTGTGTGTGTATATCGGGAAATATCTGGTCAATGAGGGCATTTTGAGAGTTAATGATTATGCAGAAATCGGTCGGCAATTTTATGCATCCAGTTATTTCATGTGCAGCTACTTTCCCATCGCCGATACATAACAGTTATTTTGATAATGTTTCAGTGGAAGGATCTTGAAGCATCTGAATGCGCATATTTACTTTCAGCTCTACTTTTTCAACATTATGCCACAGTGGGGATGATTTCAAACAAGCCAGGATCTCATCAGCGTATGTTGAACGTGGAATGACGGGAAGTGTTAGTCTGAAATCACCTGAAGGAGTAACAGAGTGCCGCTAAATAGTTTGTCATTCTTTTTTATGTCTTTCAATGTTCTGTTCAACGCATCAAGTGAATATTTGTGTGCCATAGTGCTTTCATCCCAGGTGATAATTTTACACTGTTTCAGCATTGTGAAAAAATAGAAACGAGCCTTACAGTAGTCGCATATGATGTGTAACATCTGACATGTTATCGGGGTAAATACGCAATAGTGACTTTAATCCTGAAAAAAATGAATCGAATCTGATTCGAAATAATTTCCTATAAAATAATTATATCTTTAATGAAAATTTATTTAAGTAACACAAGAAGTAATGCAAATTTTATCCAAAAACATTTATTCTTGTTCAAATATTTATTCAAATAATTCCATATGACTTACTCGTATTTTTTTAAGAATGATAATCTTTGTCAGACGCTTAACAGTAAATATAGTTATTAATATAGTTTACACATATAAATATAACTTCAGATTTCATACACAACAACCCCGACACTTTGACAATTTATCGTAAAAATCGCAAATTTATTCTGGATGAAGTCTATAAGACTTGCTGGTATGTGCGAAGTTGATTAAGAGTCAAGAAAACGAAACCGAGTTTTTGAATTCCAATCTTTTGAAATGCTAAATTTACTAATATAAAACAAAAAGCTGGCGGCTTGATTGCTAGTGCGACGCTAATATTCACTCACTTTTTCAACGTCGGGCTTCTAGGCGCACCGGCTACTGATTGCTTGGTCGGAAAGGAAAATTACGAGCACTATCCAGTCCAATAGAAAAGCAACCAAACGTCAAATTGCGCGGAATATTTCTGATGGTGCAACTGAGAAATTATGTGAAATAACAGCGTTGCACATTAAACCATATAGGTTATGGGCAGTCAATGTTCCATCCGAAAGCTTCCACTATCGACATTGAACATGAGAAGACATCTGCAGTTCACAAAAGAGCACAGTGATTGGACAATAGATAACTAAAAAAAGGGTCATGTGGCCTCTTTTTCAGCTATACCATTCTGATGATATTATGTGAATATAGAGAATATGGAACGAAAACATGGATGCCACAAGAAGGTGGAGGTTGTATTATGGTGTGGATGATGGTGTTGGAGCATTTACTGGGTATTTTGAGTCGTGGGGAAGAACATCTGTATGAACAAAGGATTGGGTTCTTGTGTTAATTTCCTATCCCGGATGGCATGGAACTCATCAACGAACATATATATGTATTAAATTAGGTTTCAGATTCATTGGTCCACGTATGTGTTCTGATCGCTGTAATGAATACGTCCAAGCTCCACGGTCCAGCAGTTGCTCGTAGTTGTTAAAGCATTCACTTTGCAATTTTATGTTACTTGTGTTTTTGTAGTAAAAATAGTAATCTCTCATATTTTTTAAGATGAGTATGATGTCAAAAATAAGTGTTAAGAGATGAAAACTTACAATTTTAATTCATAATGGCCACACATATGCCTCCGGGTGGACAGCAACACTATATGAACACTAGAAGCTGCCCGTACCCTGGAAAAGTCAGCGGACCCCCGATGTACATCCTTTGGGTTAATGGTGTACCCTGATAAAAATAGATACTTTCAGAAAGACAATGCTCTCCATCATACATTATCCACAAGTTCACATTGCATAGAATTGCCCACATATATTCGAAGAGAAAGAAATAATTTTTACCTTTCTTAGATGGCATGCACAATCACCAGATTTCAATCCAATGGGAATTTGTGGGATGATATCGAACGGGTAGCTAGCTGTAGAATATCTGTATTATTCAATCTGAAAGCACTAGAAGTGCATTTCATACGATATGGTCCTGATCCGATTCCTGATATGCCACAGAAAATCTATGCAGTATTAAGATTAAGGGGAAGGAAGGAACCATAATAATTTGGCTACTCAAAGTTTTTTTACATGTAACAAATAAATATCTGCATTACATATATATATTATCTATAAAGGGAGAACTTTTCCATGAAATCATTGCAGATAAATCGGCTTGTATATCGAGTGAAGATTTTATATTGGATCAAAGCAAGTTATCATAATGTAATTATCTAAAAAAAACATTAAGAAATTGTATTTTCTGTAGATTTTAAGCAATAATTTCGTATAAAATCAATAATTATTTGTGACTTATACTTGTCAATAATACAAATTCATTTTTAAGATGTATTTATCGAACCATAAGGGTAGTAATTTATTTATGAATAAAAAAAAAGGAAAATGCATTAAAACTTTTCTTGAAAATAAAATCTTATATCTAAGTAGTTATGATAAAATATGACAGAAGCAATTCACATAAACAAAAAGCAAAAAATACATTTAAAAAATCTTTTTTTTTACATAAAACAATGTAGCAATACGTAATATAATTACGAGAGCAAAATGACAGGCAATCCTTCAAAAACAATAAGTAATGAATAATTTGCTTTTTTATGCGAAATCACAAGATGATGGATATACTTGTATATTTTTGAAACAGAAATGGTGTCGATAAAAAAAATATAATGTGTACATATTCTTCTAAATTGTAAACATTGTTGTTACACTGTAACATTGCATTTTCTTTCAAAATTGTCTTCCGAAAAAAATTATGTTTCGGGATTATTATTTCGAAAACAAATATTCTTAATTATTATGTGAATTATTCCTTCCGAAAAATGGTTAAATTTAGTTTTTGCTTCTACTGAGAAAAAATGAGAATACTTCTAAAGAATTTTTTCCATGTTACTTAGAAAACAAGAATGTTTCAGAAACGGAAAAGGAAAAGAAATTAACAAGTGCTATAAAGAAGATACCGAATTCTCAGAAGACACCAAATTATTTCTAAAAAGCATATTATTGATATTTCTCTTTTTACTTTTTTAACACCAGATTTACACTGTCCATATACAAGTACAAAGTACTTTTAACTAATTGTAGTAGCAGTTACATCCAAAAATTTGATCAAGATCATTAAAAATATCTTGTTTACACATTCTTATTTAATGAATTGATTAAAGTAGTTATACATATTTGTTATAGATTTCAATAATGCTTGTCAAACATTTTAACCACCTTGTCACTCTTTTGCATTCACGTCATTGTATTTTCATATTTTTTAGACATTTTGATTTTTATATTTCTGCCTTTTTTAAGATAAAACTGGTTACATCTATTACTCTTAGTCGTTGCAACAGGCCTCTTAATATATAAATTAATTTCATATAGGTAATAATTGAATACCTTGCTAATATAAATATTTGCAAATATATACTTTGAACAACTCTGTATATATACATGTATATATAAGTTTTTGTTATTTAACTTTTAATGCAATTTCTATTCAAACTTTTTAAGGAACATTTTCATTCAATTTGAAATTGCTGGGGAATTTGAATGCTGGCTATTATTATTCTAATACCAGGAAGGAAAAGTAATATTCAAGTCACAAAACTGCAAGTGTTGCACAAACACAGCGAGCAAGAAGAAAACATAGTTCTAAGCAAATTTGGGGTACACAGAGTCTGAAATTAAGACACACAGCTGTTGCCTATGTATGAGCTAAATCAGTACTAACCTTGTTAAACATCAATTTCAATTCAGTTTGGATGACAGATACGGGAAAGTCATCTCAGTTTATTTTATTTTGCTCCACACTTCATTAACGGTGTCCACTGAAGGACACTCATGACCCAGTCACTCACTAGATATTTTGAATGAGTGAAAGATCTAAAGCACTTGCCGGCCTAGACATCAACACTTTCTGTGACTTAGTAGGTCAGAACACCTCATGAAACAAATAGTATTGCATTATCTTTTTGAAAGATATTTTCGAGGCCACGAACATAAAGCACAGCAAACGGCTTAGAGATCCGAAGAATGTAACGCTGATTATTCGGATTATCAACGACGTTAATTTAAGATGTTTATATCATGTACCCAATTGCATTTACACAATTTTCAGGGTCAAAATGATGATGTTTAATGCAAGGAGACTACGTGCGTTCTCCACCGTTCTTTCAGGCATCCTGTATGGTTCTGCTAGCCTGACCTGAGAACATGTCTGTCTTATCTGGAGATAGTGATGGGAGGCCATACCACATGGATTCCATATCCGCATGGCAATCGTTGGGTTCTGATCAATGCAATTAGTACTGTCATGTAACGATCAAGCTCACTCTCAATAGGTAATGGCCCTGCCGCTATTGAATTATAATACGTGCTGGTAGTCATTTTCCTTCTTATACGATCCATAATACGATCTTCTCAAAATCAACTTCCATTCAAATGCGATTACCGAAATAAAAGATTGCTGAGTAACATTTCTTTTGTATAGAGTTTGAGATGCCATTCATCCATACTGATTCGTTAGATTGAGCATAAAAGCTAATCACTTGCATATCTTAGCATATTCTGCATTTCATGTGAATTTAATGTATCATCCTATCATCCATCCTTTATGATGTTGCAATTATAATGGCCATCAGTGGATACAGTGTTGCATTTTTATTGCTCCAAGCACGTTGTTTGCATCATTTCATTACCTCAGTGCTTCACTTAGCTCTAATTCATCGGCTATTCTTGAAATATGAAAGTCAGAATCAATATTTATTTTCTCTATAATTTGATTTTAATATATTTAAACTAGTGGATGGCATCCAATTCTTATGTCATTGTATTTGCAGTAGCTTCCACCCAAAGGCTACTTCTGTTACTTTATGCTCTAAAGGGGGAGCTGAATATTTAATATTCTCCCGAATAAATAAATAAACAAAAATGTATCTGCAATATACCAGGCAAAAGAGTAAGATATATAAATAAGACTTTTCCCCCTTTCCTTTGAGGCAAGAATAAAATTTCTCCTAGCAGTCTAACGAAATTGCACGTATCTATCATACCAAACAGTTAGTGCCCTGGTATAACACTTAAAAATGATAGAATGGAAGGTAATCACTCTAAAATTTCATTTCGTGTTAGGAAAAATTCATAGGAGACGTTTATCAACAATAGTAATGTAAAAAATGGTCTACCTGATATACAAGGTGTCCCAGGATTATTGGCACAGACTTTAAGAAGAGGTATGGGACATCACAAGAATTCAGATTTGCATACAAACCCACGGTGGGAAACTTCATGGGAAAGCATTGTGGCAGGTACAAGAAGCGAAGAGAAACAAGAAAGAGCATCTGAAATATATAGTGGTCGAAGATACTGTATGTGATGTGGTAATACTCTTTGGAGATGGTATGGAGTAAGCCTTTACGTTCCAAAACACGATAAACACCACACCGAGATAGTTCTACGATAGTAGAGACGGCTCGTACACTGGCACTGAGATTCCTGAGAACGGTATTCAACACACTTTGTTCCATGCTGAGAATTGGAGTCATTCGTGGCCAGCCCTCACTACGCCTATTACCTGGTAATGATCCAGACCCACTCAAATTTTGATGCAAACGTTGGCGTAACGGAGATGATTAAGGTCCCCCCTACAAAGTCAGGTTTTTCTGCCCCAAGCCGGATCTTACAAAGGGTATATACTTAATGTCAGTTAAGGTTTGGGCCACCAAGATTCCTGGGCCCCCGGAAGACGGGGGTGAACGCTACGCCACTAGATGCAAATTAGTATACAACTGATGGTGTGGAGCATCTTTCTGTGTGTAACTTTCGTAATGTAATCTATCTTCTACTCGTGCATTTCCTTCTGTCAATACGGAAACCAGATGCGTATCTGTCAGCTTGTTGCTCATAAAATATTCCAAACTCCTCGACGGACGATTGTAACTCAGATGGCTTCGGTGATTGAGGTCTGTTTCCTCCAGTGCTATTGTGAATAATGCCATTTTATGCTGTAAAAAGATAAATCTGAATCCTTGTAGCCTCCCCTACCTCTCCTTAAATTTTGTTCTAATAATACCAGGGCATCCTGTACATATCAGATGTTTTACGCTATATTATACTCTAAATAAAGAATTCCTTACAAAGAGCTTTATAACTTAATTTTTTGTTTTATAGTTTCAAAACATTTTTATCAAAAATATTACTTAGTTGGAAAAGTGAATGCAGTAGTTATAGAGAGCATTTAGTTTGTTAAACTTATAACATACTTAACGTGAAAAAAAAAAACATTTAAAAGCTTTGGCACCTATGACGTTGAAAAACCCACCCTCCTGATTAATCTTTGCACATTGTGCATAAGGGAAGGGGGTCTGCAGGGCATTATATATAGGTCAAGCCTCAAAACCCTCTCATTGATGTGGCTTGGGTCTTAGGGATGGGGTGTCAATCAGGTGTCGTCTTTGTATCTTGATCCTGATTCAAAGTTACGTTTTCCATTGCCCACAGCCCTAGGATTAATTTGTAAAAGGGCTTTAAAACACTCTAAATCAATTAATCAATTTTTGGTTTTTTTAAAAGCATTTATAAATTTTACAAATCAAAATGAGGTTATAACAGACTATTTTCTTAAGAAGTATCTACCATTGTGATTTCAGCAATTAAAGAAATTATTTTAAAAATCAATTGAAAGAATAAAGAAAGACTAATTGATAATAACTAAGAATTATAAAATACAGATTTACAAGTTATGAATATGCGTGAATAAAAGTGAACATTTAAAAAAAAAATTTGTAAAACCACACACACATTTAAAAACAAAAAAATCAGAAGAAATATATCTTATTATAAATACCAGTATTATATATAAGTACATATCTCTATCTATACCAATGGACTTCAAACAGTGCTTTGCGGAACCCTGGTGTTTCACGAATCAAACCTAGGGATCCTCCAAGCTGAAAAATGGAAAATTAAATTATAAACTGTGCATACAAAACAGATTCACGATAGATGTTTTGTACAAACAGGAAATATCTAAATCCTTGCTTTCCAATGCAAATCATACGTTCACTAGGAAAACTTTAAAAAAAATCTGCGGTTTCGGACGGCCTCTTTTCTACGTAATTAGCTACACATTTTAAAAAAAGTTTTTTTTTCAAAAAAATAAAAGAATAAATAAACAAAATATTGGAGAATTTGTGGCAATTTGATTTCGGTACAGTTTATTTAGCTCCATTATTTATACACATAAGACAGAAATTAAAGAATCTTCATTTCGTGTTAAAACAGCCAAAGCAAACAATATCTTGTGCATTAAATTATTTTGTAGTCATTTAAGAATTAAAGCGCAGTTATAAGATAAAGAAACAAAAGTAAAGTGCATTTGCTGTCAGTTTTTTTTTCCATATTAAGTGTTACATGTAAGCATCTATCATTGCCACTTTGTTTCTTAGAATATGTTTAAATGTTGATAAAAATGATTAACTGTGTGTTTTGTTAACTCGAGTACACCATATTCTTCCACAAACATTTTCAATTAGCACTGTTATTCAATGATTTAAATATTTGCCTCATATTGAAGAAAATAATTCTTCAGTTGCGTATAAAAATAGATAGATGTTCATTTAAAATAAGAAGTATTAAAGAGTTTTAAAGGTCATCCAGTGATTATTTACCATTCCTAAAAGGATTCTAATAACAATAACTATGCTCGAAATTGAAAGAAAATTAGGCTATAATAATTTAAACTCTTATAAATTTGTTTTGTGTTTAGTAATAAATGAAGAAATATATAATTGTTAAAATACAGGATACAATAAATTAGCATAATAAATCCTAGAAGGTTTTCGCACATTCTACAACACTCAGACACAACTATCACAGTCTAAAAGTACTGGTAAGTAAGGTTAAAGATTATCCACAATAAGCCTCTCTACGTAGGCAAGTGGACACATCAACAGTTGGAATAATACTAACTATATTTCAGGAAATGACAGCTCTGTGTACATTCTGCAAGGCTACCATCCAAAGTTTTTTCGAAAACTCCACATACGTAATATACTATAAGTTATAGACTTTTTCAATTATTTCAAGAAGCATGTATATGAACCCCAAACCACTAAAATTTATCGCCAGATATAATACCAACTTGACGGCATCGCTAATATTTCACCAGGTTCTTATTCACACGCCATTATAATATAAGAGATGGCGTTGCTTGTGAATATCACAGCCTTTTTCATAAAATAAACGCAACAGAAAATAATATTAACTTTCTAAACATGAGAATTTAATTTAATTACATTATTTTAAGATAAAATTACGCACTATAATTACTCCAACAATATTATAATTATAAAGTTCCAACAATATTACTGAAAACAAAGAGCATGTTTATTTACTGTAATCTCTCGTCGAATCGTGTACTCAACCTTTACTGCTTTAGAATGCTTAATATTCGATTTTATGATTCATCATCAATGACATCATCAACAGAGTTAGAAACATACACACACAACTCTCCCCTTTTTTTCCTTTCAAGAATTAATTTTCGTTACCATGTTTTTGTTTGCAATGCGTGTTTCTAATGTGTGTTCTCCATTAACTGGTCAAGCAAAGTTCTTTTAATCTCTCTCTTCCTTCAAACAGATTATCGTATAAATGTTGACTGCTAGTCCACATCAACAGAAAAAATGCAAATAAATGAAAAGACAGTATGATTCCTAAATAAATCCACGGGGATTTTCAAAAGAAATTACGCGCATCGCAAACATAACCATCGCGACCGAAGATCGAATATCTTTACGGACAACTGCGTCATGGTTCCAGTTGCCGTCTTCAACGTTTTTCTTTCGAATGGGGTATTTCTCTTAATTCTTTTGCTTCGTTCGAATTGTTCTTTTCCCCTCTTTCTGTCTCTTTATACCTCTTTTTTCTTCTTCTTCTATTTCATTCTATTTTCGCCTTACAGGTGAATGAGCATTTATCTGCTTAAAGAAAGTCAAAGTTCTATAATGCAGAAGGAAATTTCACAGGGAGAAAAAAGTTCCTTGAAAAGAAATTAGATGAAATTTAATTAAAGCAATCTTTCCGGAGCTCAAATTTCACGCTAAACTAAGACAGTAACTTCTTTTTCCTTGGATTTTTTTCCCTTAAAGTTTTAATTCGTTTCCCACTGAGATGTTCAATGAGGTATTAGATTTTAAAAGAAATATTTCCTGACACTGAAGTAAATGCTGATTGATGAAATCAGCGATAAATCGAATAAAATAGTTTTTAGTTAAATTATTTAATCTCATACTGATTGATAAGTAGAGAGAAACTTTTTCAACACTACATTTTTATTATATTTTTTTACTTTGATACTAATTAATTAGTTCATTTCTAGTAGTAATATTGGAATACATTTAATTAAATTACTGAAAAATTACTTACCTTCAACATCAACTTTTAAAAAATGTAGCTATTGGGATTTCTTTGTAATTTTTAAATCTGTTAAATACATTTTAAGAAAAATATGCTAAATTAAGAAGAGAAAAATAAATTATTATAACCAAAATGAGAAAAAATGGATAAAAATTGACAAAAAATAACATAAACGTGGTCCGTTCTGTACCAAAGGTTTATGAACAAATTTTCAATTTTTTCATTCTAATATGTTGCTATGTTATTCATTTTTGAAATGATCTTCAGGATAAGAGATAATTTTAATTTTACAAAAACTAGAGCACTTTATCTGAGTTGTTATATGAAAGTGCTTAAAAAATCAGTGATAATATTAACAAACGAGACTGTAAATTTTGTAATAAAACATTGATTGTTAAATCTGAAGTTTACAACAATTCTACAATTGTACAGAACTTACGGAAAAACTTACTTAATTATTTTCAAAACTTTTTTGAGCAATCTCTGGCCCCGTTTTAGTATTTTCAAAAAAAACATACTTCGAGTAAAATGCGTTTTAAAGTGTGAGATCTTGCTTAAAGTAATGGCATATGCTTTTACTAAAACACTTGTAGTTTTTGTTCAATTGAATGTAAAATGATAAACATGGTGTTTTTATAAAGCTAATAAGATGTTGTATAAAATAAAATCCATAAAAAAATTTGTCACAATTTTTGGCAAAATTCACAATTTTAGGTTAGTTGAATACCTTAAAAAATAGTATTTTTCAACATTCAATAATATTATTGAAATTATATCTATATAATATTATTAATAAACGTTCAACTTATTTTTAAAAAATGCATAGGATTTCTTATTTCTGATGTTTTCTATGTACTTTAAACCATGGAATATATATACCAGGCATTTTTATAGACAGGAAGTAAAAAAAAGTATTCATTAATATCAACAGCGATTCAAATGCTAATATTCAACTTTAACAAGCAAATAAACATCATTAACAATAATGAAAATCTGTAGTTTTTATGTACTAATTATTCTTGTTATTAATAAGAGACATATTTTTTTAAGAGTTTCGTTAAGGATTTTTAAGTATTAATTTCTGTACCAATAAAACATATTGTACGCACATATATGGTAAACGCGACATACAGGGGTTCCAAAACATTTAATTGAAAACATACTACACTGAAACACTGGACGGATATAACACTCACATAAGAGTGCAGCCATTTATAGGCTTCATGTAAAATTAATTAGTTTTGCTTGTTAACTCTTATGTAAGAAAATTAAAATGTAACAACCTCAATTTGAAGTGTCACGTAGATGTTATTTCAATAGAAATGGTCAGTTTGCGCTGCTTCTGTTTGAACTACACAACAACACAAACAAATCATGCAGTCACCATGACGTTTGAGCATTACTAACGTCGCAATGAGAGTGCACCACGCACACACACACCTCAAAACCATTATGTGTAATATGGGTATTTGCTTAAATGTGCCCATATAACCTTAGCGCCCATCTTTACCAAGTTCTTATATATATATATATATATATATATTACCGCTGATAATATACTTATGTGTGTGTCTTTTTTAGTTAAACCGAAAGAAATTAAATTCTTTGAAATATATATTAAGTATATATATCTTTAGCAAAAGATTACTATTTTCATGTTTTAAATAACATTCTTTGTAATATATGAAATGAGAGTGAGTTCCTTATTCTAAAGATATTTTTACAATGCAAAAATTATATTTAATTATCTTATTCTGCAATGTCGGGATCATTTAGGATAATGCACATTCTTTACGTTCATTTGCTTGTATATATATATTTTTTACAGATGAAATAATGTTAAAAAGTTACTGATACGTAATCACAAATATGTCCGATTTAATTTTTTGTTTTTATTTGATATTCGGAGGAATGGGAAATTGTCTCATTACTTTACGTTTAATAAGATTTTTATGTAATAAATAGGATGTATGCTATTTTCAGTTTCAATTTTTCGCTCTTTTTTGTAAAATATATTTCTAAATGTATATTTATTTATTATTTTTCTTAACTTCAGATCGTATAAAAATATTCACCTCAAAAAATATATTTTCTTCATTCAAATTGATCAACTTTAAAAAATAACTAATTCAAAGAACCAAAAAATGGATAAATGTTTTTCCTTCCTTAAACCTCTTACATAATAGACACAATAACCGCTGCATGTTTAAATTTCCAAGGAAAATAATTAATTCCTGTTTTAATTTTATTTTTCGAATAACGTTTGAAAAATAATATTTTGAGAACCCAAACACCTGCAGCTAGTTGACCCACAAACCGAAGCAACTCTTCAAGAGTTCCTGTAGTTGATATATTAATACCTACGTGCATCTGTATAGATTTGCTATTTTACATGGCAAGCACTAGAAAAATGATGTAAGAAGGTTAATTCTTCATACTTTAGCTGAGATGGAAAATTTCGTTGATTTCCCTCGTGGAAGTACACATGCGTGACATATGGTGTTTTCGAAGACTGACGTTTTTATTTGCTTCCAGAGTGAATGTAATTCTTTTTATTTTATTTGCATCTCCCTTTTTTTCTTTAGAGAATTCAAGTGTTTCATTTTTCATGTAAATGTTTTCAGAAAAAAAGGCAGAAAGTGTGTTGTTTATGTAAATGCTATTTATTTTTCCATTCAACAGATTTAAAACAATTGATCAATACTAGAATGATATAAAAAATGGGATTTCTTTATTTGTGTAGTTATTATTGTTACTGAATTTGATTCTGTGCCTTTTTCTGTTCTTTTGAAGGTTCCTTTGGAAGAATATTTTCTTTTCAAGAGAAAATGTTTGAAACTGATGCGTACTTTCCTGAGATAGCATGTTAAATGGAAACATTATTTTAAGAATTTCTTTTGGAAATTTACAGTGACTTCTAGGGTCGGAAATGTTTTGTATATTGAGTGTTAGAAAAGCATGAATACAGTGATTTGGCAGTTTACCCCTGAAGCGGTCAATTTTGTCGCCAAAATGTTTTTAAAAAAAGGTATATTTTTATTGCATATTTCTAAGCATACTACTTAAAAAATGCAGAAATGGAAAAAAAAATATTTTAATTTTTAGTTTTAATTTTCAATTTTTTAAAGCTTTTACACTAGTTTTTATTTAAAAATTGTGGAGCACAAAAACCTATACAGGTTTACTTTTATAAGTACATTCTTCTTGATGTGAAGGATGTTTCATATATCTTAAAATAATTTATTTTCATATTTACGAAAAAAAATCTTATTCATGCCTTATTTCTTGACATCCATTTCCAGTTGAGGATTTTACGTCTGTGTGTTTAAATACGAGTATATCCACACACAATTTGAGGCATGGTGACATTGCAATGAGGACATAGATAATATTGTCTTTTTTGAACTATCTTTTCACTTCCATTTCTTCTCAGGCAACAAATTTCTCATTGCCTTGCCATTCCCTGTTGTCCATTGAATAATTTCAAGAGTTTATGTTCCTGTCTTGAATGAAAAATTCCAGCCTTCAACACAAAGAAAGTCCCAGATTATAGTATTTCATTACCATGGACAAACTCTCTGCATCTCTTCAAACACTAGCACTAATCTTACAATAGGAATTGAACATATGCATGAATCAAATATAAAAAGAAGAAAATATGACTGCCCGCACAGCGTATGGGCAAACTGGTTGTGAGCAGCTTTAGGTACAGGTAAACATGTCTTGGCCCACTTTGGGTTTGGGCAAACCAGTGCAGTGGTTAAATATTTAAAATCAAAAAGGAATGATGAAAACATTGTCTTTTATTACCTATTCCATATGACAAAAAAATTGAATTACGAAACACCGAAATTTTGAAATAAGTAATTAAATCTGTTATATATAATAGTTTTCTATGTTTTTAGTATGATATATATCAAGTTAATATTTTTAACTGCTTAAGTGCCGAATAGTAGTTATGTGAAATTCAGCCCCTCCACACAGTGCCACTGCCTGTCACATAAGCGTGTGTCGTTACACAATTTGTTAGGGTAAAAGAAAATGCGATTTTTTTTTGCGAATCTAGAATCACTCAGAATATTTTAGAGCAGGGATTGGCATTAAGTCTATCGTGATCAAAAGGTGGACCGATAAGATATTTTGGGGCGATCGCTTTTGCTGAGACCTAAGAATTTATACTAAAAGATACATATCTATGGAGCACCGACACCAGGTAGACTGGATAATTAGTGTTTCACAATCGATGCGACTGTGTTTACTTAGCAAATGATTCCATAAATGTGAAGACGACACATCTACCTTCACTTTAATCGAACGAGGATGTATAGCATGTTTACTGTCACTGAAGGGGAAAACATTTATCAATACGATACCAGCTGTAGAAATGAATCCCCCCCACACTGATTGAAAGGGAGAATAAATGTTGATGATCACCTCTTCCTGCGATATCATTGAATTAGTTTTGAGATATCATCCTACATCTAGTGCTTCCACTGAAATGGGTTCTTGTATTAATGCCATGTTCCGAGAGGGCGTGGGCAGCTAACACATATAAGTATATACTTCAGTTTTTCAGATGGTTTACATATATTCTCTGTTTGCTGCATTGAATATGTTCATGCTCCACGGTCTAATAGTTGCTCATAGTTGCTCAATTATTCAACTTGACAATTTATGTTATTTATGTTTTTGTAGTAAAATGGTAATCCATATTTTAAATGATGAATATAATGTCAAAAATAAGTGTTAAAAAAGAACACATACAATTTTAATACAGAATGACCACACTTAAGACCCTCGGTAGTCCGTAATACTTTAAAACAGCGTTTCTGAAACCTTGGAGTGAGTCCAGTAGGCGGGCGGGGTAACCTTACGTGGGAGGCACGAGCATATAAAAAAATCGAAAGTAAAAAGATTTAAAATAATTATTAATAAACTGAAACAAAATGCATTGACATTATAAAAATAAAATACTTATAAATGTATCAGTACTGTAAAAAAGTATTTAATAATTTATGAATACTAGATTAAAAATATAAGTGAAGTAATTACCAGTGGATTCTTCCATGGGCTTGCCATATACTAAATATAATACTTACGTCGAAAAAGCATCGAAGTACGTTATTATTGCATTTAATACACAGTTAATATATGAGGGGGGCGCGATGAAAATTGTGACTGAAAATTGGGTTGTAAATATCAAAAGTACGAAAGGCAATGGTTTAGAAACATTAGAAGTAGCTCATGCCATGGAAAAGTCAGCCTTCCCTTGGCCTACACTTATGGGGGCGGCAGTAGCCAAGTGGTTACAAAGACGGTATAGTATAATCCTGGAACCACTAAAGACCAGCAGTGGTGGGGAGCTAATACACTTTAAATCAATCAATGCTCTAAGTTCTCCCATTGATGAGGTGTGGGAGTTTGGAGAGGGAGCGTTTTCCTCGTCATTTGTAAGAGGTTCAAAATCACGAAATCTATCATTAATAGCCCTCTGTTCTTTTTAGTACAACGTAATAACTATCACTCACTTCTACCATTGTACACTACATAGGCACAGTGTAAGAAAGTACAGTAATAGAAAGAAACGATTTTTTTAACATTTTCGTTTTTCAATTAACAAGTGAGTTTAATGTATTATACTTTTGAGTATTTAATGTGATTATATTTTGAGGACCTGTTTTGGAATTTTTTTCTAAAAGAACAAAAAAATGTGTCTTAAATCGGCAAATTCCAAATAAATTTTTGGAATACTAATGAGAGGGAATATTAACGTTGCACTGATTAGCAACACGAGGGCTTTTGGCGACCGTCAGCGTAATTTTGAACCATGGTCAAGTGACGCGGACGACACCTAACTACCACACCAACGGGAGGACGTTTGAGATCTCGACAGATTTAACATGCATCGCCCCCCTACACGGCGGATTTTTAGTGGTACTAGGATCAAAATCATGACACGCTAGCCATGATCCGATGCCTAGATCACTCGGCCACCGCGGCCTTCTTTTTGGAATACTAATAAACTCAAAGTTATTTTTTAAAGACATCAGCTTAGATTGGGAGACTAATTTTTCAAAGTTGATAGGTTGATTTTAAGAGGAATTTTGTTGTTGTTAGGGACATAAATAGGCTGAAAAAGTCATAATTATTAAATAAATGGCATATGTGACCTTTTGGTTTTAGAAAAAAAAATTTTCTTATGAATTCTTGGCAAAATTTTCAAAGTTAAAGAAAAGCAGGCTGAATAAAAGTACATTGAATATAATGCAATTTTAATTTCATTGATATACTTCTTGATCTATCATAATTGTCGCAAACCGCAGGGTAAGAAATAAATATTTTATAAGCATTTAGATTTTCTTTTAACGATTTTTCGTCACAATTACTGCATCTTATTAGCTAAAAAGGGCTGTAAAATGTGATTGAATGAGACTTAAAACATACTTTGTTACATTCTAAGGGGCTCATAAAAAAGTATATGTTATAAATTTCATTTGTATTTGATGGGATTAATTGAGATATCTTGTTTTTGTACACAAATCATCGTAAA